>ML335460.1:0-12577 GCA_005239505.1 Nicotiana paniculata | reverse complement strand
ATTAATGCGCATAAAATGTAAGGTATATCACATGTTAAACTTTGCAATTTAGTCTCGCATCAGAGCGGCCCCGCTCCAGTTCTCCTAACTACCCCGTAAGCCATTTTGTTCACCTTACCTTACACCTTGCGTTCGTCCTTATAAAACTTCACCGGTACACTACGTTGGTGGCTCCTAAACTACATACGGCCTGATTCCTGTAAAACCAGGGATATGTAGGCAGCTCAGAAACCAGGGTGCGGCCTCAATCTTTCGAACCACTTCTACTCAGTCAAAATTGGCCATCATATCTTTACCCGACAACTCTTTCATCCTTCTCGGGTAAAGAGGGGCAGCTGTTGATACCCAATTTTTCCTCAAACTATTTTTTTAAGTTGCATATATACCTCAAATCACTTTTCATAATAATTGGCTTTTTTCATAATTTACCAATTTATTTTCCTATTTATATAGTGTTTTATATTTAATAACTATTCATAAATTGCATCACAAGTAATTTCAAATTATTTCTTAGCTCAATATACCATTCTAGTCCTGTCAGGATTTAATTCTTTCATAAATTAGCCAATTTTGGCATTATTTAATTATAATTACCGCAAATTTACAATTATAGCCTAATCGTATATTTTATACCATTTTAATCACTGATTAGCCATTTTATATTTCTTATATTAGCTAATTAACTTAATTGTACTTATTTAACCTCAATTTCATTTTTTATAATTATTAGCTGTTTTATTAATTATTTATTTAATTTTAAAGGCTATTTAACAATTGGCCACATTTATTTGAATTCTAGCCTAAAATCAACCCAACCCACTAGACTATAATAACCCAATTCTCTTACCCATCCCAAACCAATTCCTACCCGGCCCAAACCCCGATCAATCTGAGTCGTTGATCAAATTAGATCAACGGCCCAGCTTTCACTTACCATAATTAAACCCTAACGACCTCCCCCCCCCCTTTCTCCCCCGTCTCTCATTTTCCCCCTCTCACACTCTCTCTCTATCCCTCTAGTTCTTTCTATAGGCCTCTGGTCTCTCCACCTCCGATGAGGTCTATTCGTCTTCTCTGGCCGACTCTTCGCCGGAAACCATGGAATCCTCACCATCCTCAAGCCTCTCATGGATCCTTCTCACCGATGTTGCTGTCTCTAAGGTCTTCAAGAGACCAGGGTCCACTCCCTCACACCTTTGGCCTGTCTAAAGCCTTCATGGCTCGATTCCAATAAGATTATCCAACTTTCTGGCTAGATCCGGTGGTTTCTATACCGACTCTCTCTCTTTCTGGGTTCTTTCTTTGAAACCCTAACTTTTAAGCTTCCGATTCTTTTAGATTTGTAACAGATCTATGCGTATTATGAGGTTTTCCTGAGTTTTCTTTAAAGATTCTCCTATTTTTTGAACGCTCCTTCATTTTTTCCAAAAGTAGGGTTTCTTGAAAATCTTTTTCTTCAAACGTTTCTGGTTTTTTGTTATTAATCTTCTGTTCTTATATGTTCTGACTGATTTTTTGTTGAGTTTTTCTTAACCCTAACTAACCTATACTAAAAGCCTTAATCTTGACACTATGTTTGAATTCTTAGTCGATCTGTGTTATTTGATACATAACTTTGTTCTGCACTCTAATTCATATGATTTATTCCTCGTTTAATTTGAATAGCTTATGATTTTGCCCTTATGTGCTTCCATTAGGGTTTCTGATTCAAATCTTGACTGATTTTTATGTGTTATACTTAGCCTGTTTGTCATTCATGAAAAAACCTATATTATCTCCCTTAAAAACCAGTATTACGTCAATTCTTTGATTCCCTGATTTGATATACTGATACCTATGTGATGATTTCTTGATTATTTCCCTATTTTTACAGCTTCTAATTATTCCTTGCCTTATGTACGATTAACTGTGGTACTTGCTGATTCTTACTTCTTGTTTCCTTAATTAGGCTCTTATGTATTTAACCCTAATTGCCTATCCCGTACTTAAACTATTTTTCATTCTTTCCTTAATTATCTGCCCTGCTTAACTGGTTAATTACTCCTATAATTGAGGGAATACTTGATGATACTTACTTCCTGTTTCCTTAATTAAGCTCTTATGTATTTAACCCTAATCACATATCCCGTACTTAAACTATTTTGATTCTTTCCTTAATCATTTGCCTTGTTCTTTACCGTTAACTGGCTAATTACTCCCTTAATTAAGGAAGATTTGCTGATTTATTGACTGGCTGCTTTCATGGCTTCCATAATTGTTGATTGTTTCTGATTTTTACCTTACTCTTCACCCTGCTTTCAAAACTATATATATGCATAATTGTTCTCTCAATAGAAAAAGGAATCTGTTCAAAAATCTCTCTCTCACAATTAAAAAGACTTTCTGCTCTCTCTTCTGTGCTAACTACTACTATTCTATGTTAGCCGGCTGCAAGCCAAGGCTAACTATTGTGCATCTCCTACTTTCCTGTTTATGTTACTGCTTTCTTCACTTCACTAGTATGTTCTAATTTAGATTTCATCCCTCAAACCAACATGTTTCAACTACTGTTGTAATTCAGTATTTTTCCAATTTGCTTTACTTATTATTCAGCATGTATCTAGGATCTTGAACTCCTCTCTGCATGTTAATTTAGGCTTTATTTTGTTTATGACCACCATGTTTCTGTATACTTAGCACCTACTTCTTACATGCCTATGACTGGTACATTAGTTTAATCATGGTCTTAGTTGTTTTAGGTGTTAATCTAACCTAGTACTTTACTGTACCCCTAGTTGTATAGACCCTTTGGAGTTTCTGATTGTATGCCTATGTGTGTGTCTGCCTACTACATGTCTGCCCTCACATGCTCTGTATTTGTCCCTCAAATCCCATTACCCCTGTTTGTGATTGTTGGACTATCCTTGGTCTTTTGTATGATGTTAAGCTTTTATTTCCTTCTTCAAAACTGTTTTCTTACTTACCCTTTCTCAAAATTGTTTCTTACTTAAACCCTTTTAAAAAATAAAAATCACTCTCACATATACTCTTAGAAGTCTAAGTTCAGCCCCCTTCGTGTGAGCACTGCTTTGGGGACCCTTTGAGTGCCCTCTGAACTCTAACACACAAGGCTAGCACTTCCCACACTGCACATGTATAACTCTTTGGCTATGTTTGGTCTGAGCACTACTCGGGAGCCCTTGAGGTCTTTAGGGAACTCTGACACACCCGGACTATGAAAGGCTATGACCATCAAAGGCATTGAGGTTTGGATGATCTGGGCCTAATTGAAGGCTCCTTATAGAAGTAACTTCTTATTTTTCCTTTGGTTGTGTAATTCATAATTCCCGGCCTATAATAACTTGTAAACAGATATTTGGGAATGGATAGTGGAAAGAGAAGGGTAGTTATATAGATTATCCATGTTAAAGTGTAGATACCATGCCTCTAGGTTTACATTTCTTATGTGTGCACTAGAAGTTCATGCTTAGGGTTGATTATATGCGAGCATATCATGCATTAGATATCCTGTTTCTTAGGCCCATGTTTACTGTTTCAGCATCCTATTATGGCATTATCATTTATCATATAGAAATCATGCTCTAGGATTAATTGTTACTATAAACCTGTTATTCATGTAAACCAGTTCTAATATTGCTGTAATTTTGTGGTACACCTAGGAATCATGCTTAGGATAATAATGCGCTAATAAACAAGTCATCCTCATACTTTCTGCATAGCATGTTCAAATACTATGACTTTGGTCATTTAGAAATCCCGCGTAGGAACTCTGCATACCACCCATCCCTATGTGTGCATATTAGATATCGTGTCTTCGGACCTCATTCAACACCTATTTTAACTACTGATTTCATGAAAAAGGCCCTAAAAAATAATTTCACCGTGTTTCCAAACAACTGGTAACAGTTCTGTATTTTTTGCAACACCTAAGTGCAGCATGTTTAGGAAAACTAACTTGTAATAGTTTCTTTAATAGTTTGGATAATTACTGGGTGTTGTCATACGCTTAGGCAGTGCTTTAGGTGTTAAATCTATTAAAACTGGAAGCATAATCCTTTATACCTGCTGCTTGACTATTAATGGTTAATCAGTAAGAAACTGATAAAATTCATCCTCTGAAATCAGTAATAAAATTGCCTCACTATTGCATTCTGACCTAGATATCATGCCTTAGGTTCTGAAGTTAATAAGGCCTTACTTGTGTTTGAGTCATGCTAATCATGTGCATAATCTGTGGAGGAATACTTGGGCCTTGTGTCTGCTCTTATTTGTTTTCCCTTATCTGAAGCCCTAATTGTCGTTATGTGTCGCTTAGAGTCTTATCCTTTAAACCTAGGAGTCAACCTAGTACTTTCTTTTAGGATAGTAGTCCTAGCGTCCTCCAGGACTGATAGGATGGGACGGGTAATAGCACGCAATAGAATTCATGTCCAACATACGCTTTAATTACCTTCACGGGTGGGAAGGGTAGAATATGGATATGATGACCGGTGTGCTAATACCACGTGTAGCCCCTCTTCGAGGAGTGATTACCAGACGCTAGTTCGTAATCATCTCTACTGCTTTCTAAACATCTACATGCTTAAGATTTAAATCCCCTCTTATTTGAGCATTTACTTGTTATTTGCTAGTTGTACAAATTCACAAAATCATTTGGCTGGGAACCACACTTGTGGATCCTGAGGGGTGCCTAACACCTTCCCCTTAGGGTAATTTCAAGCCCTTACCCAAACCTATAGTTAGCAACGTAGTTATAATTGAACCCCTTAGGTGCCCTAACGCATCGTTAAAATCGTTAGGTGGCGACTCTTCAAAATATGCAAACCCCTTTCCCAAAAGGAAAGAGTTGTCCCAACCAATTTCATAAACCCGATATTCCACGAGGCGAAAAAAACGGGGCGCGACACAGTTGAATAAAAACAGGGAGGTGACTCCGAAGCCTGCGAATGCAGCAACATGTTACCTTGAGTCTCCTCGGCAATGATCCGCGTAGCTACTAACAACATATACCTGGATATGCACACAAAAATGCGCAGAAGTGTAGTATGAGCACACCACAGCGGTGCCTAGTAAGTATCAATACTAACCTCGGTGAAGTAGTGACGAGGACTAGTCAAGACACCCCTGGTCTAATAAATTAAACAGGCATCAATATAGAAATGACGGAACATAATATCTATCTAAAGATTTTACGATATAATTAACAACATGACAATATAATGCAGAAGGAATTACCAAAATTAATCAACGGAACATCATAATAGTACACAGGAGAATGAACGGAAATACGAGCCAAAATCAGAAATCACCACAAAATAAAAACATTGGTAACTCAGCACTGCGTCAGTTTGTTCACATCATGCCTTCACCAATAAATCCAATAAATTGGTGAAAACTTCTAAATTGCAGATTATATTGAAGCTTTAAAGATATAATCATTTCAAGATAGAANATATATATATATATATATATATATATAGTTTTTTTTTATGAAAGAGAATCTTTAAAACATAGTTCTTTCAAAATACGTGATGTTCAAATATACTCCCCCAATAAATGTATTTCAATATCATTTTCTACAAGACAAATGCTTTTCAAATATACATTTGAAATAAAAATCTTTCCATCATAATCTCCTCAAGATAAATCTACCGGAACTCAGTCCGTAACTCAGAATTTGTCATGGAGTACAGGGGGAAAGCTCCCAAAATCTCGTCTGTAGTCCTAATTTAAATATGCAATGCAGTACAGGGAGAAAGCTCCCGGAATCTTGTCCGTAGTCCCAATTTAAATATGCAATGCACTAAAAGGGGAAAGCTCCCAATATCTCGTCCGTAGTCCCAATTTAAATATGCAATGAAGCCAACTGAGGAAAAACAAAGGAATAGAACTCAGCTTGAACAAATGCTCAGTAATAGGCAACACCAAGGAAATACCATCAACATGGATGATTATCAACTAAACCCAAGTAGCACTTATGGGAAAATCATATGAATCACAATGTACGACTCGTAGGCATGCTTGACACCAACGTATGGGTATTCAAATCACTGCTATACAATTATAGGGAGAGATTATGCTAATTCTAGTCAAATAGGCAGTTTATCAAGGAAGATATGGAACGACGGTACAAAAGGTAAAGTCTTCAGCAAAATTCAATTAAGATCTAATAAGCAACAGTGGAAAACTAAGTAAAGAAATTTCTGATTTAAGCAGATAGAGATTACTAGCAATCAGAACTCAGATATAACAAATACAACTTCGTACACAAGGAATATATGGACCTAAGACTTCTAAAAGGCCACCTATTTGCAAATAATTCTGAGTACGCACTCGTCACCTCGCGTACACGGGCTACAATCAACATAGAATACTCAATCCTAAGGGGTAGTTCCCCCACACAAGGTTAGGCAAGATACTTACCTCGAAAATGACAACCCGGTACTCTAAAATGGACTTCTCGGGTGGAAAGACCTCCGGACAGCTCAAAATCAACTAAAACCACTTCAAAATACGCATACAACGTATAAGGAACTACTCGGAATAATAAGGTTTCGATCTTACAAAAAATATATAAATCGACCCAAAAGTCGACCCTCGAGCCCGCACCTCGGAACCCGCCAATTTAAAAAAAAAAAACCAATTACCTATTCTGATATGAGTTCAACCATACAAAATTTATCTAATTCCGATATCATTTTGTCCCTCAAATCATGATTTTTCAATTTAGGAATTTTCTTCCAAACCCCACAATTTCCCTAACTCAAAACACAAATTATACGATAAAAATAATGTCTAATTCATGGAATATGTTTAATTCTAGTCCTTGAACACTTACCCATTCGAATTGTGTGAAAAACCCATCAAAAATCGCCAAGATCCGAGCTCTTGAGGTCAAAATATGATAAAAAATGGTGAAACTCCTGATTTTTTGTAGTTTTATAATCTGCCCTGCTATTTGTTCAATGCGATCGCGGACGAGATGATGCGATCGCATAGAAGGAAGGATGACCGTTGGTGAAATTGCACTACGCGATCGCGTGCACCAATGTGCGATCGCAGAAGAAGGAAAAGGGAAGTATATGCCTCCTGAGTAACGTTTGGGCAGCACCAGTCACTGAGAATGGAAACAACAACAGTTTTATTGCCTCCTGAGTAACGTTTGGGCAGCACCAGTCACTGAGAATGGAAACAACAACAGTTTTATTGCCTCCTGAGTAACGTTAGGCTGCCTTTGTGTTTTGCAGATTGATAGGAATTTTTTCAAGTGCTGCTGGGGGTCTTCAATGTATGACCATGAGAATAGCCCTTTGTTCTGCAATAAGTGCAGCATATTATTTGTTATCTGAAAGGACTCGGCCTGTATTTGAGGAACCAATATTGCCGTGGCCAAATTCTCAGTTGTGGGTTGTGCCCAGTCATATAAAGGAGCCTCAACGACTGGGTCTACCACATCATCCCCATGATTATTCCGGTTGTGTGGATCTTCCATGTCGGTTTCAATTTGTTCAATTTGTGGTTGATGTTTGCGTTTCCGATTGTCCGGTTTATGGCCCTGAACAACTTTCTCAGGGTCTGATAAGGCTTCAATTACTTCACCAGTCCTCGATGAGTTTCTAGGCATGCACCTGCAACACGTTAGCAAACGTTAAATTTTCAATGTGAAAACGAAAATTTGAAGAAAATTGACTATATTTCAGAATTTTTTATTTCTGCCAACTCAATTGATAATACTGTTAATTCCCTGGCAACGGCGCCAAAATTTGGTCACGCTCAACTATGTCTAATAAAAGACTAAATGGGCGTTGCAAATATAATCCGGGGTATTATGCCCAGAGTTGATCCCACAGGGAATTTACGTATCAATCAAGTCTTTAGAATACGCAACTTTTACTCAATCAATTCTCTCAAGACTTTTTAGTATAAATTGGTGATGTTTTACTAATTCTACTGACAATAATAATAACTAGCAATTACTAACAATGTGTTGTAAATAATGATGATAAAGGTCTAAGGTTATGGTTTCCCCCGTTGGTGAACTTACTTCTCGGATACTTCTTATAGTTTGATTAGTTGTCTCTATCAATCATGAACACTCTATCTACCATAAATCTCTCTCAAGTAATTATGATAATTTACTAGACGCACTCTCTCAAGTTACGCTAGCTAGATTGCATTACAGTTCACTTAGATTGCACCCGAAGTATCGTTATCTCTAATCCAACCTCTAAACCCTCGGTTATGACTTTCGTCTATACTCTGGGAGTGGTGTTGTTCAAACAATTACCTAAATATGCACTCTCTCTCAAGTAGATACATAATAAATAGGCACAGCTAATTGAGGGCCCTTCAATCAACTACAACAAGAACGTAGTTGAACAAATAGAGATAAATCAACCAATCAATAGCTATATTAATAACACAAGAAGTTTATCCCCAACGGGTTCTACCAAAACCCTAGACTAAAGAAGTTAGCTAGACATGTTCATAAGAATCAAACCCAAAATAAATTGCATAATTAAACTACAAAGTAATGAAATAAAAGATGTAAAAATCAATGTTTTGTCCCTTCAATGGTTTTCTCTCTTCGAATCCTTCGCATGCCTTCGAATTCTCTGAACTCCTCAAGTTGTGTTTACGGGGTCTATTTATATGTTTAGGACAAACCCTAAACGTGTAGGAGACTTCTATTCCAACCGGGAAACACTTAAACTCGTCAAAACTCGGAATTGACCGAAACAGGGGCATGGCGTTTGGGCCCTGGCGCCTGGCTAACGCCAGGCTAAGGTTGGCGTTTGGACTCTAACGCCTGGCTAACGCCAGGCTAGGGCTGGCGTTTGGACTCTAACGCCTGGCTAATGCCTGGTAGGGCCAAGCGTTTGGGCTCTGGCGCCCGGCTATAGCCCGGTGCACTCCTCCTCGCCTCTTGAGCGTATTTTCGATGTATTTGCATCCATTTAGCTCGGTTTCCATCTCCAATTCACCTACACATGAAATAGACTCTATTATGCACATAAAAAGTGTATTTTTATCATTAACGCACATAAAATGTAGGGCATATAACATGTTAAACCATGAATTCTAGCCTCGCATCAATACCCCACACTTAAACATTTGCTCGTCCTCGAGCAATCAAACTACACTCATGTACACAACTTATTAAGCAAATCTCTTAACACGTTATACCAAGAATATTTAAAACACTTCAAGCACAAACATCTGACATCCTCGCCTCAATCATCGACTCACAAATACCATGCTTTATTCACAATTCACTAACTTCTCTAACATAGAGGTCAACAACATTACCTTTCCTTCATGAATCATGTGCCCTCACCAAATCAAAGAGCTAGTTCCTCACACAATAAAATTTAAGAACACTTAGGAACTCAAGATAGAAAGAATTCACTCGCTCTCAGAAATAATATTCATATGCCACAAAAGATGCACCATAGGCTTGCCCGTAGTGTACTACTCTACTAATCGAGCTCATTCAGTCTAGGATCAAGTAGGACTTTATTTGGTTGTAATGTAGGCTGCGGGACGGGTAGGATACATTTGGATATAAGAGTGACTACACCTCCCTAAGCACATTAATACATATACTTTCGCATTCAACCTCAAACTTATAATAAGCCAAACTCCACCTCCACATCGATGTTATTACCCCATACTTCTTTAAGCACAATTACATTAAGAGTCACCACATATATTTTTCTTTCATAATAACAAAACTGTTTATTTTCTATTTTTTTTTCTTTGCTTCTTTTTTTTTTTAATTTTTTTAATTTTTTTAATTTTTTTTCTCAAGTGACTCTTACTTTTCAAAACAGTACCTTTCTCATTATTTCAGTTATTCCCCTCAAAAACCAACCTACCACCACACACTTTAACTTTTCCATATTTATCACATTTTCAATGCTTACGAGAGGTGACAAGGTTCAAATATAAGATCGATTCAAACAAAGGGGATATGGCTTGTAATGTGGTTGCTAAAGAAACAGGATTACAGGATCAAAGGGGTTAACGACGATACAAAACAATTAGGTGGGTAAAATATATATAGCTGGCTCTCAAAGAAATGCCTATATCACTTCCAAGACTGAACCAAACTTCTATTTTGCTTTGCACACACACGGGGCATGTTCTAGACATAAAATGCAATGCACAGAATAGTATACAAATCTCACACACACATGGCACATAATTCACTCAGAATTGGATCTATCACGATACTCCAGTCAAAGTAGTTAAGCAAATCTTAAGAATTCCTGATTTAAGGTATTTTCTGGAGTAAAAAATTGAGCCTAAGCGTCACAACCAAAGTATTGACTATTCTCAAGGAATTAGCACGTTTTGAGATATTTCTCCTATTAAGCTCTTAACCATATGATTCCTAAACCTAAAAATCAAAAAACTACCTACACCCGGTTCAATTAAAAGACCTTGGAAAAGAACCGTGGTCCAAGGAAAAACCAAGGGGAGTTACTACACTACTTAAAACAAAAAATCTTTTTGGTATTTTCTCTAGACTTACTTCCTTCAAGAAAACTGTCAAGGAGATCCATTGTCAGGAAGAGTCCACATATTTCTAATAAATATACTTCTAATAATTAAATTTTTTTTTTCTGTTTTTGATCTACTTCAAAAAAAACACTTACCAACAATAAAACTAAAACTACTAACAAGAATACACACTAATCACAACAAATCACAACAAATATGTACCACACCCCACACTTAAATCATGCAGTGTCCTCAATGCAGCACTTATAGACAACACACAAAATAAAAGTAAGGTGTAAGAAACTCCCTGGTCCAATAGTGTCAACATGTTTTCCATTATTCTCACTTTCATGCTCCTTTGCGCACATGCTTGAATCACTTTATGCCTCCACTTTGAACTTATGAATCGAACCCTAATTTTTGATTCTGCTCTATGATCATGCTCATGGGGTGGTGGAACAAATCTGGATGGCCCAATAAAATCATGTGCTAATCTGCGCTTCTTGGTTTTTCGATGAAATGTGTACTCCCCACTTTCTGGCAGGAAGAATTCAAGAATGTAGGCATCTTGTTCTTTATCCCTAAACTCATTAGGTGGTTCGGATAACTCTATTTGCATATCCTCATCCCAGCACAATGTGAACAAATGGTTGGTGTGAGTACCAACACCCTCAATAATAATGACACTGGGTGGTTGTTCAATAGATGGCTCGGCCGGCGGGTTCTCTCTTTCCTCTACATATAGTGAATCAAACTTGAGAGCATGTTTCCATACCTCTTTTTCCTCAAGTGCTAACACCCAATCTGCTAGTTCTTCACCGTTCATATCATCCAGCTTCATGAAACATTCATCTAAAGGGTCCCTAACAGTCAGGAAAGCGTTATNCTCACAATCAATAAGAGCTCTGCCTGTGGCCAAAAATGGCCTTCCCAAGATTATGGGAATTTCCTCATCTACCTTGCAGTCTAATATCACAAAATCAGCAGGAAATACAAACTTCCCTACTTGCACCAAGACATCATCCAAAATACCCGACGGTCTCTTCACCATCCTATCAGCAAGTTGTAGCAGCATGGAAGTGGGCCTGGCTCTACCTATCCCCAGTCTTTTATATATGGTCAGCGACATCAGATTAATGATAGCCCCCAAGTCACATAGAGCTTTGGTGAAAGTTAAGTTGCCAATAGTACACGTAATTGTAAAACTCTCTGGGTCAGACAACTTTTCAGCAATAGGATGTGTCACCACTGTACTACAAGTCTGAGTAAGGGTGACAGTAGCTAGATCTTGGAAGTCAACTTTTCTGGACATCAATTCCTTCATCATTTTAGCATACCCAGGCATTTCTTTCAATGCATTAATCAATGGAATATTTACCTGTATCTGCTTTAGCATATCCAAAAACTTCTTGTACTGTTCATTCTTTTTGGTATTTAGCCAGCCTCTGAGGGAATGGAGCTGGCGGTCTCTTTTTCCCAGTGATTTGGGACTTTTCTTTCTCAGCCACCACCTCAACTACCGTCTTCTGAGTCATCTCCACTTCTTTTTCAGTCTCACTCTGTGCTCTGGGTTCTTCCACACTAGGTTGCACTGTTTCCTTGGTCAAGTTCGTTGGATCATCAAGTTCTGTCGGTATAGGTACCAGTGTCTTGATCTGTCTATTTTCATGAGCTCTTTCTAGTTCCAAATATAATTCTCTACCACTGCGAAAAGTCACTACCATCAGCTGCCTTGGGCCCTGGTCCACAGGATTTACCTGAGTATCTGCAGGTAAAGTTCCAGGAGGACGACTGTTTACTGGCATAGATATCTGGCCCAACTGTATTTCAATATTTTTAATAGTCGCATCATGTACATCTACTCTTTCACTGATTTTGGCATTTGACCTAATTACCTGCTGCATCATAGCTTCTAACCTGGCAAACCCATCTTCTTGCCTTCCCCCTTGTTGTTGCTGAGGAGGGTAGTATGGTTGTTGCTGATTCTGAAGGGTATAACCTTGTGGCTTCTGATACGGTGCTGCATTACCTTGTGGTCCCCTGACACCCATATTTCCACTATTCTGCTGTT
>ML335458.1:0-90632 GCA_005239505.1 Nicotiana paniculata | reverse complement strand
TTCCGGAGGCCAATAATGCTCAGCACCCACTGGCTGCAACTGACCACTATAAGTGTTTAGGTATTTGGAAACACTATATTGTTGATCAATATAGTTGGTTAGACCTAAACCAACTTTTTGATGGCATGCGAGCAAGGCATGTGGTATATGGACCTTTTCCTACAGGAGCATAACCTTGCTGATTCATTTACAGTATGTGCATTATTACCGCGATTATTATGGATAGTGGTGCGGACTTCAAAAACATTTGTGTCGTTGTCATACTGCAAAAATGAATGCCAATGTGCTCGCCGTCTGTATTTCTCAAATCTCTGCATCCGCACTAGCATAAATTCAACATCCCTTTCCATCAATTCCGTTGCAGCTGCAGACCGTTCAACAAACCTCTCCGCCATCTGCTTGAACGACATTCGCACAATGGCTGTGACGGGCAATCCTCTTGCCGACTTCAATAACTTCTGTAATTTTAAAGTATTAAACATGCACGAGATACAACTAAATAAAGAAAGTTCCTAAATTATCATGAATGGCTTAGCCTGACATAGCTCAGTTCTTTATTTTTGACAAAGTTGTGACTGTATATCCAAATGCTCTGACTAACAACATCATGTCGATTTTTCTGTTTATTGAGAGTTTACCTTTAGTATCTTCTTTTCAGCTAGACAATACAGCTATATATTTAATTAGAATGCCCTTCTGTGCTGTATAGAACTGGGTTGGAATGCTCTTTGTTCAGGTTTTCTGTGTTGAATTTAATGGTGTTCTAGTGCAATTCTGTGGTCTCTGAAGTATAGTTATTATCCCTTTATTTTCTTGAAGTTATTTTGTGGATTTAAACGTATGGAACTTGAAGGAATTTCCCCTCTCTGCTAATATTTGACCTTCTTCCAGTTTACGTTTAAATATCTCATATTTTTTAGTTCCTTGTGTAGCTAATTATGGTGCAAAAAAGGCCGTATGGTGAAGAGGAGTTGTATGAGATTTCATCTAAGCAACCAAGACATGAACCGAGCTGTCAGTTAGTTTCAGTTTTGGAACTTTCTCGTGAATCAGTGGCTGTGAAGGCTTATGCTTCAGGTAACAAGAGATTATTTTGTTAGTTTGAGATATTCTTTGCACTGCTTTTGCTGCTTTGCGTACCATATTTTAAAATGTTTTCAGTCACTGGTGGACTACAGTACCCTGTAAGACTTGCCAACTATTTTTTTAAGTTTGGAGCAGTTTTTTCCACGTGTCTTTTACAGGCTTGCTCTTTTAGGAGCAGATTTTGGATGTTAAGTGAATCTTTTAGCTCCATACTCTTTATAGTGTGGGTTCCGATGTATTGATCTGTATCTCTATATCTTTGGTAGGTGGTGATGAGGACAACTCTTCAATAACCAACCGTGATGCTGACAGCAAACCTGGTAGTCACAATGTGGCTGAAGCTCTCCTTTCTTCTGAAAAAGAAACTGAGATGGGCATTTATGGCTCTACTTCTAACTCTTCCTGGCCCACCAGTTGCACCAGTGAGGAAGACATCGGGCCTGAGGCGCGTTTTCACATATTGATGTCTCCTGAATATTACTATTTTGATAATCCGTTCAGGGGCGCTGCTCATCACGAGGAGATGCCTTCTTCTCTATTGAGTGATCCTCCTCAAAAGATGGTCCCTATTGGACCTGATTTTCAAGCAGAATTACCCGAATGGGTTGCATTTGGTAATCAGGATAAACTGTACATGGAGGGCATACATGAAACTCTGTGTCCATCGCAAGCTGATGAAAATAAACTTTCTGGTACGAGTATCATTCCAATGCCTGCAATGGAGCTATGTGCAGATCATGGGGAGAATATTGTAGAGAGAGGAGGCGAATGTTCATGTGAAGATATAGGTTCCATAAGATGTGTTCGGCTGCACATTATGGAAGCAAGGGAAAAACTAAAGCTAGACCTTGGCGAGGAGACATTTGTTAGGTTGGGCTTTTGTGACATGGGAGAGGTAGTGGCAGAAAAATGGAGTGAAGAGGAAGAGGAATTATTTCATGAGGTTGTATTGTCCAATCCTGCATCACTGGGCAAGAATTTCTGGAACCATCTTTCTATTGAGTTTCCTTCACGGAGCAGGGAGGAACTTGTTAGCTATTATTTTAATGTTTTTATTTTGCGTAAACATGCTGAGCAGAACAGATTTGATCCACTGAACATAGACAGTGATAATGATGAGTGGCTGGAGATTGTTGGTGATGCTGACCAGGAAGCTAATATGACGGATGAAGATGAGGAGTCTGTGGTTGAATCCCCAGCATATCATAATGATCTCAGTGGGAATGGGATCCATGAGGAGCTCGATAAACATGATGAGGATGGCGATGATGCTACCTGGGAAGATTATAAGGCTGTAAATTTTTGTAGCACGAAGGTCTTCACTGATGTGCCGGAATCATGTCCTGGTGAGCTGTTTGATAGTAACAGCAGTTATAAACTTAGTTTGCAGCCTCAAGACCAAGGCCTATCAAATAAAGTGGTTAAGCAAGAAGTCCAAGATGGCTCCTGTACCACTGTTGCAGCCGGGGTTACTTCAGAATCATCACTAGGGCAGACCAACAATGGTAAACGTTGGGCAAATGATATTACTGGTATGGGCAGTGGCACCGAGCATGATCGTGTGTTTGGGCCATGTGGTGGCAAAGAATGGGATGTTGGGTACTTGAGCTGTTCAAATGAAGCTGATTTGTTACCAACCTGCACTATGATTGAAGAAGTCTTTGGGGATGGAGCCTGGATATACAAGAGTCAAGATGGTTAAGGGTTAAGCTATGTTTTGACATTTACATTCATGCTGTAGACAGAGGCAGGTTTTATGTGGTTGAATCAATCTGGTGATGCTTCATTTGCAGGTACCAGTTTTCCTTGTATATTCGTAATGCTGGTGGAAGATAATTTTTACTCTTTGCAAGAAATGACATTGCAAGGGTGTTACAGGAGCTTATGGATGCTATGTTTTTGGAACTGTACAGTTTCCAGGGAGCTGTTTTGACTGACAGTAGGTTGTTAGAATTTATTTGTAAAGTTAAACTATGGCCAATTGAGCCATATTTCCAAAAAAGGGGGATGAAGATCCTTTTAAAAATTCTTATATAGGTAAATTTAGTTGTTTTGTACAGTCGCTGATTTCCTCTCTTTTTATGTTCCCTTGTCCTCTCCTTTGTCTATTTCTCAGCTCTACAAAGGAAGACCTTTGATATGGGTAATAAGAAATTAACCAACATTGTACATAGCTTCAGTACTGGATAATCTTGTGTCGTGAAGGTATTCATACCAGAAGTTGCAAGGATATAAGCTCTTAGCCTTTTAAAGCTCTGACTTATTAGCCAACATGCTGTTTTTTGCTTCTGGCCGAGTACTAAGACCATCAAAATGCATTTACAACTTGTGGCATGTGCCTACCAAGCTTTCGAGTGTATCATTAGACTTGGAGGAGTTGGTTGTGTTGAGAGTGAAGTACAAACTACTTGATTGACTTGACGGCATTAAATACTGATAATCTCTATTGAAAAGAAGAAAAGAGTAGTATATAATATGAGTAGCAGACACTTGCACCTGTTATGACCATGCACGTACACTCACAGATGCAACCACTGTGGGGTATGACGCTCAGTGTACATCAACAGCCCTTAGATGCAGCCGGGGGCAGTGCTAATTGCAGCAGAGATCTGTGTATGCTTTTTAGTGGTTATGCATTTAGAATATAAATAAGCCCTTGTTTGACTCCAGTGTGTTTTGTTTCATAAAAGGGAAAAGTTGCATACCATTCCATTGTTATACTAGTAGTAATTTATATGACATTCTCTTAATACACTACTAAGTTAATTTAACTTTATATTTCATTACTGTTTAAATTAAGTGGAAATTAAGGAATAGCCATCAACATATATGTTATACTATTAAAAAGAAACTATTTTTAATTCTGGAACCCACATGAAGTAGCAAGTAGTCGGGGGTGTTCTTTACTTGGTTATATACAAGAGAAAAAATGTAGAATAATGTATCAAGTGAAAGAAGTAGTGGAAGAGTGGTCTACCCTAACCAATTTTAGTTTTGCATGATCCATCCAAAGGAACAGGTAAGGAAAGGTCCCACGTAATAACTTCAGTTGGGATTTTCAATTTTCTTTTTAATTTATGAGTATTTCCTAAGCATTGCTGGTGAGAACTTGCTATGAACACATGAGCAATTATTATCTGTATAAAGTAACACATGCACCTTTATGATTATTAGCCTTTTATAACCACAAAAGGAGAAAAGAAGTAAAAAAAATATAATATGAGTGAGTGGTGGATTTCTAGTAGCTCCATGTATCTTTATGTATCTAATTTTGCCATCAAAAGGCAATTAAAAGAAATCATATATTTTTTGTTTCTACTGAAATTTGAACCATGGTCTTCTATAGTTTTTACTCACCTCATTAACCGCTAAGTCATGCTCTTTATTTCTTTCAATTAATATGCGTTTCGTTTTTTCCTTTTAATTTATAAAGGTAATTTTTTTTTCTCGAGTGTTTTTAGAATTTCTACTGAAATAACACGTTATCTAACTTCCGTAAACGAAGAGATACAGTTGAGCGTGAAGTGTCAAGAGCCTAACCACCAAAGAAAATACTAGTAGCTAGTTGTTATTATCTTTTATAGTATTTGTTAAAGGATTGACGTGCTTATCATTAATGAACTTTACTTATAATCCAATTCTTTATTAATCATGGAGTGGTGTCACCTAGCTATAGCCACATCTCATATATATATTCACATAATATAGTGCACCAATTAAATTAAGCTAAAGATTAGCTTTACTTTACTGTTACTAGTGACTCACTCTTTATAATTAGTTGTATATATCACATTAACTTTGTTTTTTTTGCTTGCGAGGTAGCTCTTGCTTTGACTTGAGGTAAAAGGGATGTGTCACGAGATGGACAATTTTTTTTTTTTTTTTTTTTTTTTTTTTTTTTTTTTTTTTTTTTTTTTTTTTTTTTTTTATAAATTATGATGTTCGAATCAACTTCAATGCACGTTACGATTATTTATTTGGTATTTGCTACTACTATTTGTTTATCGGCACAAATACCATGTAGCACTTTTCATCAAATTTTACATAAACGTGAAAAAAATCACCTAAAATTGTTTGTCTCTGCTGGGATTTAACAAAAAATAATTATGTTATTTATTTCTTCATGGAAAAAAGAAAGAATTAATTACACTACCCTATTAGGAAATTCCAAAAGTGTTAATTACCTTACATTTTGCCCTTTAATTTTATTTCGTAACTTTTAATAGGTAATATAAATACTGGTTTGTGTTGCCAAAGAGTCCATATGAGTAGTATAAATAATCCACTGAAATTTTGTCGAAATGAGCTAACTTAAGACCTAGTACCGTAAATTACGTTTAGAAAATTAAACCTAATGACAACATCTATGAAGCTGTGAATTAACTGCAATTTTGGATTTATACTCCAAAATATGCAGGCTTGACAATTTTGTAAACAAAGAGAAGACAAGAGAAGAAAAATATACAGAAATAGGGAATATTGGATGCTAGTTCCTAGTCTTTCTAGCCAGTGGAATTTTGTTTTGTTCAGTATTAATAGTAATTCTAACAATTCACCCACTTCCTCTTCCCCTAAATGTAGGAGGAGACAGAGACTGGACAAGATTTAAAGTTTATAAGTATTAAATTTTCTACTAAAACTCATAGTATTTAAGTAAAAATGAATGAGTATACAATCGAGCCCCACCTAATAGGCTAGATCCGCCTCTCCGGGGACGAGTGGTTTATAGGATAGATGAGTGAGGAAGCATAAAGGCCAAAGTAGGGCATGTTGATGTTTCTAAAGGGTATGGGAGAAAGACAAGGAGTGGCCAAATAAACTTTACTTGGAAGAGTGTCAGTTGTCAATATATATATATATATATATATATATATATATGTGTAGAGCATCCACTTTTGGAAAAACAAAACACCCAAAAGACTTCTTCACTCTCGAGTGAAGTCAATTTGGGCAATAACATATGCTACACAAATATCTTGTGTGCTTAATCATTTTACAATTGTCTTCTTTTCCTGATGCGGCATTTTTTACAGAAAGAAAACCTTAATGTGGTTGTATAGATGACCTAATATTTTGGTCCATAATTAGTGCTAGCTAGCTAGTTAGTCAAGTGGTATGTAGTAATAAATGGAGCCACATGGTAGAAGCTCATCAAATTAATTTCTACAAGATTTTGCATTTCTTTGACAAGATGGATATCAAATTAAGATGTAGAATCATAGGACATGCACTTGACACCTTTGCTTTCTCACCAGCTATATATCTAGTAAGTCAGCTAGAGGAAATGGGGGAAACAATGAGAAAATGTTATTCTATTTAGCGCATGTTTCATACGAGTTACCAAAGACGGATACAACATATTAACACTAGGTCAATATATGTTTATGTCTAAATATATATATTAAAATATTGAATGCATTTAGTTTAAATCTTGGATCCGCCTCTGCGAGTTATCGCATTCAAGTTAAACAATCTCTTTTTGGGAGTAAAATAAGTACTAGTAACTGTAATATTTTTATCTTTCTATAAATTCATAATGATTTCAATTTTTATTTCATTTTTGTTAAACATCAAGAACTCCACTTCCTTTTTATGTAGTTACCACATGACTTAGCAAAAATCTCTCTTATTTCTTGCAGTGTTTCACAGGAATTAGTCAAAATTTGAATTCTAACACAAATTCACCATGACATGTCAGCCATTCAAACAATATTTTTCCTAAGTGTTTAATTAATCAATGCTACTTATCAATCAAGAAAAAACTAAAATCTAGCCAAGAATTCGCCTTTTAAAATCCAAGATTCTTCGGCCAATCACAAGACAATTTTGCCACACACAATCATCATAGTGCATGTATTGTGGTATAGTTCACAAGCCAAAGTTAGGCACAAAATAATGTGCAAGCACATGTTTGATCTTTAAAAAATGTTTATTTATTACGGTTTTAAGTAGAGAAAGAAATAAAGGGGGTGTCTTTCTGTTCCTCGTAATCACACACATATATTTATATATATATTATTTATAAACGTATAACTACTACTCTCCGAGCAATGTGCTACTGCTTAATTAGCAAAAATCAAAATGAATAAATAGACAAGTTCACAGCTAAAGTTGCACTAATATTGCCGGCTAAAATAGGCACAAAATGTGAGGAACTTTCATCACGTACCTCCCAAAATTGTGATTACTTTGTCCTTAATATTAAGACATATTCACGTTGCGGTTAGTGCTAAGAAAGCCGGCTTTAGCTTCTAACAACTTAATTAAGGCCCGCAACTTTTCTCACTTCATCTAATTAGCTCTCTTTCCTGTCACATCAACTTTACTTTGTGCTACGACTTCAGTTTATCATACTAATCAATACAACTACTATATGTTATTTGTAGCTAAATTCAAGAAAATTTTCTGGCTTGGCCTACAATTAATAAGTAAATAGTTAAATGACTCCAAGGAAGTAATAACAACAGTAATAGAAAACTTAGAGGACCACAGTAAGCAGTGGCGAGACCAGGAATTTCTTTAAGAATATTCAAACTTGAAAGAAGTGGAAAAAAAATTCCGACAAAAGATGTTCATGAATATATATATATATAAAATACTTCTAAAACTTAATACTTTACCTATATATAGTGTAATTTTTCAAGAAAAGGTGGTCATTTGACCATCCTTTAGTAAGGGTAGTTTCGCCCCTTATAATAAGGATCGTTTCAAGTCTTCGGAGAAATTGAGGCTCGTTTCAAGTTTTGGACTTGTATATACTGATCAAAAAAAAAAATTTGAACGATCAATATATTTTAACATGTTGCAGTCAGTAGATAGTTTTGAGGTTAGGGTTCTGTTGTTTTATGGACAGTTACTTGTGATTTGATATGATTGTATTAGACCATAAATGTGTAGAAGAATTAAACTCATAAATAATGGAAATAGAAAAGAAACGATAAGTTTAATATATATAAATATAAGACACAAAGAATAACAGCCAAAGACTGGAACTTTTAATTATCTTATTTATTATTTTTGAGTAGTGGGCTTCTTTAATAGCAAAGACAAAGGAAAGAATAGTTATTAAGAGCAGTTGTAAGTTATTTTGAGCATTAGCTTAGCTAAGCTCAGTTGTCAACTGGATCAACACAATAGAGATGCTAAATGAGAGGATGAATCTCAACCGTTGGATTTGGGTTGGCGTAGTATTGTCAGTTGAGTACACGTGCTACTACTATCTTTCCCTTTTCCACTTCTTTTTATCTTTGCTTCCATGCATGGATTTCTCCTCCAATTTGCCAAACATAGTGTTGTTCTAAGAGAGAGAAAAACTTAAGAAAGAGAAAACTACTAAAACTGCCCTCTTTTCTTTTAAGTTTTCTTTTCTCTTTTTTATTTTTAGCTTGTTGATCACCACCATAATTTGGATATTTTCTTAAGATATTAGCATAGTATAACATACATAGTTGTAGCATTTTGAGATTGGGAGGAAGAGAGGACTAGGTAAAAGTTGGACTTTTTTTTCTTTTTTCTTGATCATCTGATCTGATTCTTGAATTTTGATTTGATTCAATTCAATGGGAGAAGATCAAGAAGTAGTGAAACATGTATGCAAATTCTGCAGCAAAAGTTTCAATAGTGGTAGATCCTTAGGTGGTCATATGAGGTCTCATATGATTAATTCAACTGATGGAAACACTACAAGAAAAATGCTTCCAATTTTAGATATGGGCAGTGAAGCAGGTAATCAAAGTGCTAATTATGTGCTGAGGGAAAATCCCAAAAAAACTTCAAAATTTGCAGAGTCAAGTGAAGAAGATACTTTGCTTCCAAATCAGAAGAACAAAGTATGCAAAGAATGTGGCAAAAGCTTCCAATCTTGGAAAGCTTTATTTGGCCATATCAAGTGCCACTCAGAGAGAATCTCATCAATGAATAACAGTGTGGAACAAGATTCTTGGAACAGTGCTAATGCTAATGCCAATAATCACAAGGAATTGGTAATGGATAGCCAATCTGATACTGAAACAGCAGCTCCAAATAAGAAGAAGAGATCATCAAGAAAGATGAAAAGGTACATGGCTACTACAACTTCCTCTTCTTTAACTGTTGCTTATAATGCTTCTCCTTGTATCTCTGAGATTGAACATGATCAATTACAAGAGGAAGTTGCTATGAGTTTGATCTTCCTTTCAAAAGATGTGGGAAATTGGGTTGGCCAAAATCATGTCACTGAGTGTTCTGATAACAATTATCAACCCCATCAAAATGATAAAGATGGTGAATTAGTCAAGCTGAAAAAGGTCAAATATGGGAAAACAGAACAAGGTGAGAGCTCCAAGTCAAATGGAAAAACTAATGAGATTCCAACAAATGGTCAAAAAAGGGACAAATCACAAGTTCCAACTGATGATGAGAAAAAGAAGAAGGTTAAAGTGGACAATGAAGTTGAATTTGCTATTAAGTTAATCAAAGGGTGTGATTTAACTGCGGATTTCAATTCCAAGAAAATTAAATTTGAGTGTACTACTTGCAATAAGAGTTTCCATTCCTACCAAGCACTTGGAGGTCACAGGGCAAGCCACAAAAATATCAAATGTGAAAATAGCAATATTGATATTGAGCACTTTCAAAATAAAGGTGTTGATCATATCAAGATCATAAAAAATTGCAGCAATGAGAGTGCAATAAATGACAAGATTGAGACTAATTCTGGATCCAAGAAGCTAAAGAATCATGAGTGTCCAATTTGTTTCAAGATTTTCTCATCAGGTCAAGCATTAGGTGGTCACAAGAGATCCCATTTGATTGCTGAGGCCAAAAGAAACAATCACCAAGCTGTTGAAATAGTACAGAAACCAATACCAGAAATCAGAAATTTCTTGGATCTAAATCTGCCTGCTCCTGTTGAAGAAGAGAACATGTTGGATTCTAGTAGTGAGAATATTGGATTCCAGCAATGGTGGATGGAAAACAGTCACAAACATGAGCAGCTACTGGGCCTTATTTCCAATTAATCATTGGGAATTTCATTTAAGGTTCACAAGTGTACAGATTCATTGATTCTTTACATGATTGAAGTGTTTAAATTCTCACTAGTAACTTAGTGGTGGCAATATTCAACCCAAATTTGTTTGATCCCTATTCAACCTACCCAACAACAGAGTCTCCTAAGTGAATCTGGAGAGGTTAGAGCCTAGGCACACCTTGCCTCTACCTTTTGAAGATAAAAAATCGTTTCCGATAAACCCTCGTTCAACCTGCCCATTTAACAAATTCAAATTCCATTTTGCCCATTGAACCAGTTAGCATACCCCTTCCCCCCCTTTCTTTCTGTTGGGCTCAATTTTATTGTCTTTTACCAATTTTAATTAGGAAATGAAAAGTCATATGTACAAGATGTAAGCTTCTTTTTTCTATTTTGGATTTTATTTTATTTTTTGTGTACATTTTAGCTTGATCTTGAGCTAGACTAAATTGTAATGAAGAGTAGT
The DNA here is from genome assembly GCA_005239505.1 of Nicotiana paniculata. Classification (NCBI taxonomy): domain Eukaryota; kingdom Viridiplantae; phylum Streptophyta; class Magnoliopsida; order Solanales; family Solanaceae; genus Nicotiana; species Nicotiana paniculata. The sequence goes on along the minus strand of ML335458.1, from coordinate 80,070 downwards.
TTGTTTTAATGATGTGATAATCTTTTCTTGGAATTGAAGGGAAATTGAGTGAGGTGTTGAAGATGGGACTATAGCATGAACTATGAAGTCATGAGGGAGAAAGAAAAAGAATGCTCCATTATATATTGTAAACAAAGATAAAGGTGGGTTGTTTAGTGACCTACCAAATAACATGACAAACCATCCCATTTCCCCTTCTTAGTCGCACAATACACAAAACTCTAGTTTGAACGGTTATCACGCAACTGAAAAAGGAAGACTTTGTAGATTGGACCACCTCTACACTTGAAAGAAATATCAGTATCAAGTTTGATTCATTAAATTGCAAACTTAATGAGGAAAATACTTACCCACGCGGACCGGATGTTTACACACTAATATTTGCAGTTAAATTATGTGACAAGTATCATTTATTTATGAGCTTGGTGTAAACACGCGGTGCGACAACACCTATAATACCGGCACTTGACTTGGGATTGATTACATAATTTTCTTGCTAATCGAAAAGTTGCTTCTATTCTCTTCTGCTACTATTAACCAGCTTATATGCCATTCTCCTATATTAGAACATGATAGTTGTGCACCTTTCGAATGTTATTACAATCTCTTTAGAAATCTGCTTGCCAAAAGATAATAAGATATAATGTTTGAAGTATAAGTGATAATTCAAAGGTGGATTTAATCAAATAAATTTGGATGAAAGTGTAAAAAAATGTTGCCAGTTACGTTGCTTGTATTGATTTTCCTGTTCTTAGGAATCAGCCCTTGGCACTTCATACCATGTTTGGGTTGAGTTATAAGAGGAGGGAACTGAAAGGGTAAAAGGAAAATATTTACATTTCCTTTGTGCGTTAAAGAGAAATTGAAATAAAATTGGAGAGTAAAGAAAACGTTGAGTGTAAAGAGCTACATTTCCTTTAAGCTTTATCTTCCCAAAATAGGAAAGTATATCACTTTTAATACCTTTCTCATTACTAAGAATTGGATGTAAGCCATCAAAGTTTACTTATAGCAAGTAAATTAGTTCGTTTCTGTATTAGCGATTGGACGTAAACCATCAAATATATTTACTTAGAAAAGTAAACGTTATACTTTTTTATACTTCAGATCAAACAATCCCTTACAGTTTAAAACGTGTAACAAGAGTTATTTATGCAATTTTTAACCAATTTCACTTTCTGGTTTGTGTAAATTACTTTTGGGATTGTTACACAATTTCACTAATTTGGGGTTAGCCCTCTATTCATCATAAACCGATCATAACAAGGCTGACATTTATTAACAAAAATATATATTTTAATCCGCTCCCAAAATAATGAAGTAGCTTATATTATATATATATATATATATATATATTATATACTTTGTAACTAGCAATACAATTTAGGATTAGTTACCTCATATAACAAATGTTGATACCTTATTTATTTTAAAATAAATACCGTTTTAAAAAATTATATTCTATAGCTATCTTTTGATTTTTTATAGCCAAATATCTATTTATGGTCACCTCCTATCCTTAAGCCATAAAATAAGCTTTGTATTATTTTTCTTTCTCATATCCCCTCAAATTTCTCCTATCCCCTACCCTATATCTATTATCTCTAGTTCCCGATGTCTTCTCCTCCGCTGGACGCTTTCTCGCTCTCTCCATATCTATTTTTCTCGCTTGTATTATGGTCACCTCCATAGGAGCCCTTCCCAGCATGAATATTGAACGGCAACATTACAGCAGGGCAAGGAATAATAGCAGCGCCGAGTTGCCGCCTTCAATAAGGAGAAATTGGGCGGCGGCGGCACTGCAGTGGTGGGCGATTTCACGGCCAGTGGCATGCCATATTCTCTGACGCAACATATCAGATCAACAAAAACCTCAGTTATTTCGCCGGTAATTACGTGCTAATCTTGGCAACCTGAGGCAACGATGACGGCGAGAAAGAATTGGATACTGATGCTTCTTCAACGAGACGGCATTAGGGTTGTTCTTGAACAAAGACGACGGAGTTGGAGGCTGAGCAACTTGAATTTTCTGTTAATATATTTCAATGTATCTCGCTGTATTTCCATGTATTCATTGTATTTTTTAATTGTATTTCAATGTATCTCGTTGTATTGTATGTATTTCATTGTCTTTTTTTCATTGTATTTTAATGTATCCCACTGTGTTCTATGTATTTCATTGTATTCACTATCTCGCTATATTCCATGAATGTATTCATATATTTTTTTTAATTAATATAATTTATGTATTCAGATGTATTATATAATTTCTCTGAAGATTGCTATATTTTTGGGGTATTTTTCGGTTGAGAATCTTTTTTATAATTGGAAATACAAAATTTGTGTGTTATAATTGAGTTTGTTGAGTTATATTAGGAGTCTATTATGTTAATTGATTCACTTTCCGTTTAAAACGGTGTAATCCCCTGTTTCACGCCGTGCATACAATTGAATAAAGTCGAATTCAATAATCTGTCTAGCTGTAATCCCATGTTTCACGCCATGAATACAGTCGAATATATTCGAATACAAAAATATGTCTAGCTGTAATCCTCTGTTTCACGCCTAAAAATGCTATTGTATTCATGAATACAGTAGCTTAAATACATCGAATACATTCTAAAAAATCTGAAAACATAGTTATAGGAAGTAATATAATAAATGATAGCTACAACTAACTAATAACCACTAAATAGTGGTTTGTGAAAATTTCTCATTTAATTAATGCCAATTTTGCTCATTCATTAACTGGACTCTTAACTTGGGCCAGAAAAGAGAAGCAAAAGTTTGGCCCGTTCTCTGAAAATGCAATAAACGCAAACCGGGGGGAAAGCAGCCATTGACATGTAAAACCTTGTGCTCCTCGTTGATCTCCTCTTTTCCCTTTCTCCTTCTGCAGCTATTATGGCGTCTACAATAACTCGCAGATTTACAACCAAATTTCTTAAAAATCCTTCTTCTTTTTCTTCTCCATTTTCATTCCCCAGGAATCCCAAAACAAACACAAAATTCTCAAACTTCTCCAATTCCTATATCAGATCAACTCCTTTTGTCCAGAGTCAAAGTCAGCTACTATTTCTTGGCACAATTCAAAACTCTATTAAACCCAATATATCACTTTCCCAAAATCAAATTAATTATAAAAACCCCAAATTTCAAGCTCAGGGATTTCTACCTAGATACTTTTCATCTAGTGATGGTGGAAATCCTAAAAACCCCACTGAGTATCCAAGTCAAACCCCTGAATTTAAGCACCAGGAGATCACAGGACCAACTGTTGAGCGTGATGTTTCACCACTTGGAAATGAGACCCGCGAAGTGCTTGATAAAATGCTTAAAACAATGTACAGTTTAAGCAAAGGATTTGCTGTACTCGGGCTTGTACAGCTTGGTTTAGGAGCTTGGATTACTTACAGGACTCAGTCCTCCCCAATTCCGGAGATATCAATACAGAGTTTCTTGGCTTTTGGGTTACCATTTTCTCTTGCATTCATGTTGAGGCGAGCGCTGAAGCCCATTTACTTCTTTAGGAAAATGGAAGAACAAGGTAGGCTGCAGATTTTGACTCTTACTCTCCAGGCTGCTAAGCAATTGAACTTGTTTTTCGTTCGCGTTCAGGGTGTTACTTACTCTTGTATTGCTGTTACTTCCCTTGGATTGATCCTTGTTGTATTCTCTAGATTCAGCAATTAATTCCGTTGGTATTAGCTATTAAATCATGATCAATAGGGAAGTTGAATAAGAGTTGGCAATTTTGAATGTTCTGCTCTTTCGATTTGGAAATGAAGCTTTTGTTTCTTGAGAAGTTTTTGGTTGCCCCATGATTTAAGTAGTTGCAAGAAATGTTTGATGTTGAATTTGTAAGTTGAATGCTGATAAAGATTTAATGGGAAAGCTTTAGCAATGACTTCTGCAATTCAATGTTGATTACAAAAGAAATCTATCATATCTTTCTTTGGTATAAGCATCTGGTATTCGGAACCGACTGGTCCAGCTAACCTCGAATCTGGATTAGTGCCTCGTAGGGATCATTTAATGAGAAACGCTCCTATCAGGGGTTTCTGCATTCCCAGGACATGATCTTGAGACCTCTGCTCAAGAGTGGAGGGATCCCATCCGTCCAATCTATCTTACCTTCATTTTTGCTATTTCACACTTCCATTGATGGAGATATTTGGTCCATCCCTTACAAAACCAGCTGTTCTTTTTCTTTTTCTGTTCTTTTTTCTTTGGTAATTAGTCAAATTTTATTTACCAAGGGAAAAATATGTACAACCAAATCAAAACCCCTAAAGCTGGACAGTCCCAACTTTAGCACACCTATCTCCTTAACCTCCCCCATCCCTTTTTACAACATGTTTCCAAGCAAACTTAGAGGTACTAGTTCATATTTCTCAAAATTCCAGCTATCCTACCATTCCATTGTCCTCGACCATGTTATGCACAAGATGGAGAAATGGCAGATCAAGTAAAGAACTATGAATCACTTGTAAAGCAGCTTAAGCTATATTTGTTATTAACATCTATAGCACATCCTTTGCATCTCGCATGGATTGAAGTAGAACAATTATCTTTACAAAAGTATATTGCTAAGTTGGAAGCTGGGGTTTGATCTTTACATTTGTGACCTATTGTGTTCCTTGAGGAATGTAGTAGTAATATCTTTGTAGTTCCGAATGGAGATTGTGTTATCAAGATCTATGTTGCTCGAACTCTCTGAAAATATTGTTGAGTGCGTATCAGATCCTCCAAAAGTAGTGCATTTTTGAAGGATCCGACACAGGTCCAGCAGTATTTTTGAGAGTCCGCACAATATAGATCAAGATTGAAAGAACAGAGAAATCCTTTACTTAGGACAAAATATATAGTAAATCCAACACCAGATTCAGTATGTCTCCGTCTGTGTAGCATAGAGATTGGTAAAAAATGTGTCCATTCAACATGTCTTCTGCTAAAGTGTGTTTGTTGTTTGTTTCCCCAAGTCTACTTTTGTTTCGTTTAGAGGAGTTTCATAAATGAGATTTAATTTCGATTTAAAAAAGTCAAATTGACTGTGCTGTATGATGCTGCAATTGCTGATTGTTATATTATCAAGTGTTGTACGAATAGATATAAATTATTCTGCATTGAAGTAGGGAATATTATTAAATATTATCCAGTATTCTCATACCTACATTCAATGAATCCTAGACATGTTTTAAATCTTGACACGAATTGAATATGATTCCAGAAGAGCTGGTATCAAGATTGGAAAGAGTAGTTGAGTGATCCCAAGCTTTACATATTGTTTAATCTTGTTGGAACGCGTTATTATGAGCAATGTAAGTTGCTTGAATCTTCATTTCTTGCACACCTCTTTTAGCGTGTGTTAGGTGATTCGTGTCTTGTCTTAGTGAGAAATGTTGGGAGTAAATTGTAACTTAGCAGCTATGATTTCTTGCTGGTTTCCTGGAAGGTGCTTGGAAGCTGGAAAAGTCATTTTTCCCTGAAGGGTTTCTTCTGAATCGACAATTTAATGAGTGAAGTTTCTGTACTTTCTTCCGGTGCTTCCTCATTTCTTCTGCAATCCTAATCAAATGTAATGTTTATTAGTTTGTGAAAAATATGTAAATCATGCAAGTACGAAAATCATAACACGTTTGTTTGTTTAAGTTTTTTCTAGATTTGACATTTTAAATCATGGAAATAAGTTTTTGAAGTTGCTTTTCAAAGTATAACTTATTCTGCCATTCACAAAAGACTCAAAATCTTCAAAAAGACAATATCTATCGAAACATGTTTTCTTTTGGCTGATATTTTATTTTCAAAAAGGAATTTCAATTTCAAAACTCGAAAGTTTTCGAATAAGTGTACTCTCAAAGTATTTTTTCTTCCCTCAGAAAATGAAAGACTTAGGGGGGTCGTTTGGTAGGATGTATGAGAATAGTGCATAATAAGATGTATTAGTAATGTATATATTATTTCTTATCTACTGTTTTGTGTGATGTATTAAAAATTATAATGTATTGCATAATTTTTAAGAAAAATAGTTGTTTACAAAAAATACCCTCCATTCTTTAAGGGACTTTGCATTAGTAGCTTTGGTATTACTAATGTCATGGTTTTCTATGCATTACTTATAATGTCATAGGATAATACCAAGTATGATGTATAATTAATACAAGCATTAGTTATACACAAGTTGAAAAAATGTACCAAACAAGGTATTAGGAATGCACAGAGCTAATGCCGGGATAGTAGCCTTGGTATTACTAGTGTCGTTTGGTTTGAATACAACTTATGCCGGGATAAGTTATAAGTTATGCTGGGATTGTTTTTTATCCATTGTTTGGTATGTTGTATTAAATATGACAATTGCATAATTTGTAAGAAAAATATATAAGTTATACCGGTGCTAATTACCCCACCCTCTATAAGGTATAAGTTATTCCGGTGTTAATTTTAATTCTGGAATAACTTATACCTGATTTGCTAACCAAACGAAGGATTAAGATGCTATTAAATTTTTATACCAACACTATAACTTCTTATACCTTGTACCAAGTGACCCCTAACTGTATATGAATGTCATGGTAATAGAAAAATGTACGGTAATCTACAACCAAATTAGTGAACGTTCAAATGTAACTGAGCTTGCAAATTTGGTGTGCAAGTGTGCAGCAGAAACCATGACAAATAAATTCTCAAGTCTCCTCTTGGAGATAAATCTCAAACTAATTCAATTGGGATAACATTCCCCTAGGATTTCACTACCACGAAAAGACGAGTTTGGTTATTTTGCACTTTTAAAGAAAGAATAAATGAAATGAAATGGTAATTGGCACTGATTGCTAAATGCCCACACCCTAATGTGAATTACACTATGCATAATTAGAATGTAAAAGAAGAGACAAATTATGTGAACGAAGATTCAAGAATTTGTTGTTTACCTTATTTACACTGTATAAAGAGGATTCAATTGAACCTCCCCCACCATATAGCTCGGCTTGTCATCATTAATACGAGCTACACATGAGACTAGTAACAGGGGTCCGACACAAGGGACACGTCTCTTTGTCTTCTAACCAACGACTAACACAAGCAAAATGAAATCCATGGCAACAAGGGGAAAGTATCAAACACATCTCCCCTTTTTTAATATCTGCAATACAAATAGAACAATCACTGTTTTTTGCTTTAATTTCTTCGTCGCAAACATCTATCACTGCTTCAGCAGCTGAATTTTCCGCCGGACATGGGTTTGCCCCACCTCCTGCTGCTACTTCCACAACATTATTCGAATCAAAGCACCTAAACTTTTTCTTCAGTATGATAAATAATGGAACAAGCAAAAACGCAAAGGTAATCAAGAAGATATATGTCCCGTTGATGTTTGGCATCGGTTTGGTGGTGACTAATTCGCTGAATTTCGCACAGGAGTTTGAAGATATAGAAGAAGAAGAAGAAGCTGGTTACGTGTAAGCATTATTAATGATTAATACGTCATTTTAGCGAACTTAAATTACTAATTTTTCTTTTTCTTTTAACAGGGAAAGAAGTGGAAATTTAAAAAGTTTTTATGTTGACGTGGACTGGGTCAGGGCTTTACTATTTATGCATTATATGGAGAGGAAACGGTCCAATTTAGCCGAATTCAAAAGTCACCCTCTACGGCCTACGCGCTTCTTTTTCTTTTTCTTTTTTCTCTAGAAGAAAGATTTATTTTTATTTTATTTTATTCCGGTCAGATTATTGAGAGAGGCAGAAGTTTGGTACTACTACTATTGTACCTCTTGCTTCAAACCTTGAACGTTAATATTAAAACTTTACATTAGAATACAACTAATTCCTTCCAAAAGTAAGGTATAGCGTCCGCAACATTTTCAATTGCATCAGAAAGAAAGAAAAAATTCAATTGCATGTTCCGTCCCATTTTATGTGATGCATTGACACAAAGTTTAAACCAATTACTCTATATTTGTTTGCTTATAAATTATTTTATTAAAATAAAATAAAGAGTCTAAGATTAATTTTTTATAAATATAAAAATATTTCCTCCGTCCAAGTTTATTTGTCCACTCATAACTTGACACATCTCAAAAGAATTAATAATATGGTAATTTTATTATAACCCCTAATTATTATTGAAAAACTAACGTTGACTATTAAAAATCTAAAATATTGGAAAATAATAAGGATAGATTAGGTATAAACTTGTAATTGTTTATTAGTTTTCTAGAAAAGTGAATATTTATTTTTAATATAATAGACAAATAAACTTTAAATTAGAGGGAGGAAGTACTATATTATATAGGCCTGTTCCCCACTTTCAAATTTAATAGTCTCCCCTCTTCCTCTCTCGCTCTCTCTCTAGATTTTCTCCTTATTGTGGATTGGTTCTCCGTGATAGGGGCGTTAACCTCGGTGCTGCTAAATCCTAATCCACATCCTTGGATTTGCAGGTAATTTTGATTTTTTCTTGAATGTATTAGTTTATGCATTTTTGTTTTTATCCTTTTTCAAATCACTAAGCTTATTGTACTGATTTGTTTTCTGTTAGTTTTTCTTTTTCGCTGTGATTTTTATCACTTGCGGCTATCTTTTTCTACTCTTTAGTGGAACAATCTGCACTTTTTGCTGTCGTTTTAATCTTGTTTAATTTCTGGGTTTTAAGGAATTCAGCATAAAGCAACAAGCCAGATGAATTGGGAAACGTTTTTGAGTTATGATGAAGATGCATAGAGAATCGGGCCTGCATATTCGTTAAAACTTTTATATATTATTGAAGGACTGTTAAGTGTGTTCTTGGATGCCCTTTTTCTTTTATGTAGCTCCCCCTCCCCCTCCCCCCACCCCCCCAAAAAAAGGAAAAAAACTTTTTACTGCTCTTTTTCCGATCATATACTATTTACTAGTTTGTGTGCTTGAATCTTGGACTTAGCTACTTTAACTAACACCATGTCTCTGTATCCTTGAGATAATTATTATTGTATTTTTCCTCTTCCTGCACAAAGTTTAGCCTTGAGTCCTATTTCATCCTTTCTGCAGTTTTTGATGATCTATTAGTGTATTTTCAATCTTATAGACTATTGTTGTAGAATACATGAACTTTCACTTTAAATGTAGGTCAGCAGGATGTTCAAGTGAATGTTCTCGTTATAGCTGATTCTTGCTAATTAATTTGGTTGTTAAAACATACTGTTAATAGCTTTCGCTTGTTTCTTTCTCCAGGTACATTCCTTAATTAGTTGAACACTTCCTAGTTCCTACTTAAGCAAGTTTACCTCTTAGCCATTGAAAATGTTCGGGCTTAAGAAGTCGCCCTTGCATCTGAATGCTAAAAACCACTCTGCGAATCCTGGATTCCATGGTTATTCTAGTTCAAATCCTTTTGATTCTGACAATGAATCTGACAGCAAGCAGACTATAACACCTGCACGGAGAACTTCGTCAGAGCCTTCTCTAATTACTCCACATTTGAGTACAAACCCTTTTGACGACGATGATATTAAAGGGACTCATTCATCTGCTTACTCCGTGACTTCAACAGCAAGAAACAGATACAAGAATGACTTCCGGGACTCTGGAGGATTTGAGAACCAAACAGTACAGGAGTTGGAAAACTATGCTGTACACAAGGCTGAAGAGACAACAAAGACTGTTAACAGCTGCCTGAGGATTGCAGAAGACATGAGACAGGACGCAACAAAAACTTTGATCACCTTACATCAGCAAGGTGAACAAATTACAAGAACCCACACAACTGCAGCTGACATTGACCATGACCTTAGCAGAGTATGGTTTTTTAAGTCTATTGTATTTTGTAGTTTGCAAAAGAACTTGTTTTGGATTAACATTACGCTTTATATCATGATGAAATGCCAATACTCATCTTTTCCTTGTTCCTGCAACTTTTCATTCTTTAGTATTTCATTGAATAACTCAAATATTGTTTGAAATTTATGCTGACTGGTAGGTTACTTCCTTGTTCATTTTGAGATGAAACTTTATAGTTTAGGAGGGCATATAGATTTTGTTTAGACTTTTATAAAGCATACATCACTAGTCTGCTTCAACCCGTTCCACCTCCAAGTCCTTAACCTACAGTTGCCCCATAACTACCAAATACTTTCTTACTATTTCCTTGATATGGAATATTTAGTATCTGTTATTTCCTTTTGCTGCTGTAGTTATCAATTGGAAACTAAAGCTTGCAATTTGATTACAGGGTGAAAAACTCTTGGGCAGTCTAGGTGGCTTGTTTTCTAAGACTTGGAAGCCTAAGAAGACTCGCCCAATTACAGGACCAGTAATTACTAGAGGTTACTCATCTGATTTTGTTCTTGTTCGTTTAATATACTTTGGTGTTCATGAGTAGGGAAAGAAATAACTAACTGGACATTCAGATATAGAAGGCATTAATAAACTGTGGGGAGGTTGTGGCTATTGAGAAAGATTGCTGATTATCTGTTACTGTGGCAGATGATCCAGTTCAAAGAAAGGGTAACCACCTGGAGCAGAGAGAGAAGTTGGGGTTGAGCTCTGCACCTAAGGGACGCTCAAGTTCACGAACAGCACCACCAGAACCTACAAGTGCACTACAGCAAATTGAGGTACATGTGTGTTACTTGGCACAAAATAGAGATGGATATTAAGAACTCCTTTATATCAATGGTTCAGAGAATAGATATTGTCTTTAGCCTGTTGCTGTGATAGGAAGATAAACTTGCTCTCATTTGTGAAGAGTTGCAACCAATATGTCAACTACTCGAGGCGAAGGCTTTCCTTTTTCTTTCCTTAACTGTGCTCCATCAACAAGTTGAAGTTGCACAATATTTCATCTAAACTTTCTATCCATTTACTTTAAAGGGGAGCCTTGGAGCAACGGTATAGTTGTCTCCGTGTGACCTATAGATTACGGGTTTGAACCATGGAATCAGCTACTAAAGCTTGTGTTAGAGGTTTACTAATATCATTGGTGTTTAACAGATAGTTTGTTTAACAAAATTGTAACACTGTAAATCCTTGACTAAGGCTGGAGGTTTATGTCCTAATAAGTTAAACTGTTTGAACACTCTACATGCAACCTGGCATAGTGGTCAATAAAATGGGAAAGGCTCTGGCAGACCAGGGTTCAAATCCAGCAAAGACAAATAATAACTCTAGGTGATTTCTTAGTGGGCAGAGCTACCAGTAATTGTATTGGTGGAAGGTAACACGTACCGGGTGGATTAGTCGAGGTGTGCGCAAGTTGGCCCGCAGACTATAATAAAAAAAATTCAATAAAATAAACTAAGTCGAACAACTGTACTTGTGATTGTTGAGGTGAAAATGTGATGGCACGGATAATGTTGCTTTGGAAATTTTGAGAGGTATAAGACTCTATAATTGCTTCATAGAGGTGAGATCAGAGTTCCAGAAGTGAACATCAGCTTGAAATACATCAATGATATGATACCCATGTTTTCCACAGCTGATGGAAGGAAACTACGTTCCCATTCCAAATCTTTCATCACTTTAAGTTTTTTGAGGGTCAGTGGACCAATTTCAGTGAATTTTGTCTAAGCTTTTCAAGGTCTTTGACCAACTCTGAAGTGAAATTTGACTTGGATAAAGAATATGCTCTTCAAGGTTTATATATCCAAAAATCATGTTTAGGATCAAGATGATTGTTGAAGTAATCTTATGGTCCAAGTAAAAGTCTTGTCAAATTTGACTTCTAGGTAGGCTGTTACACCCTTGGTTGTGGCCTTCCCCTTGACCCTAGGTGAGCGCGAGATGCTTTGCACCAAGGCTGCCCTTTTTTTCTATCCATTTGTTTGCATTCTCTATCTTAGAACGGTGAAAACCCTTCTTATGATGCATTCTTTATCTTAGAATGGTGAAAACTACATGGCTTGTTTTCTAAACTGGGAAGCCTAAGAAGACTCGCACCAGGCAGTCTAGGAGGCTTGTTTTCTAAGCACCTATGTGTTTTCTCGCATAGAGAAAGCATCCGAAACAGCCCTAATCATTTTGAAAATTTGACAGGTTGAGAAGGCAAAGCAAGATGACGCATTATCAGATCTCAGTAATCTGTTGGGAGAGCTCAAAGATATGGCTCTTGACATGGGGTCTGAAATTGGGAGGTTAGTGTTTAAGATTGTGAAACTTTCTTTAAGGACTATGAGCCACCTTGCTCTTTCCTTCCTCCCCCTATTCTTCTTATCTAATCTTCTGAACATTTCTGCATATGCTGTTGGATATTGCAGGCAGAACAAAGCCCTGGATCATCTTCAAGATGATGTGGATGAGCTCAATTTCCGAGTGAAAGGTGCCAATCAGCGTGGCCGCCGCTTACTTGGAAAGTAACCAGCATTTATCTTTTGGATCTCCTGTATTAGCACGAGATATTAACATGCTCTTTTCTTTTAGTTAATTTGTTATTTCAACTCCTCTACAGTCCTTCACAAATCTCTCATCTTCTGTAATTGTTGTACACGTTGACATCAGATCAGAGTTAATCAATCAATTTCCTGGTAATCTGAATACAGATCAACAAATTGCACTAACCATTTTGGGGAAATATTCTTGAGCACATTTGACAGTTGTTTAGACAGTGTTAGCATCCGACTTGAAAGTTGCTAGCCATAAAACTGCTGTTATTTCATTTTCGGACAAAAACTTGCTTTAGTTACTCCGTTCTTTAACCACATGTCGGTGCTAGAGAACAGAACTTGTTGAAAATAGTTCTAGTCATTAAGGCCTTTTCTGGTGCTTTTAAATATCACTAATTGCTTCCAGCTTCCTTCATTGCCAGGAGAAACAATTTACTGATTGTCTGCCACTGAACTGCACAAAAAGCTTCTACTTTCTGCCACCATTCTCCTCTTCCGATCTTTAAGCTCCACTTGAGCATTACACACTTTTAGATCTCACATCTCCTCGAAAGACACATTTCTTTGCGCACCAATTCATTTGCTCAAACCAAATTTCACCTTGAAGAAAAAGACGATATCACTCTGAAGCCGCTTAAGTATTGTGTGCACTATTGCATATTCTTTTTCCTTTTTTCTTTTCGTGGGTGCAGCAGCTAAACTAGCTTTTTTAGGGTGAAATTAGTTCTGGATATTTTTGGTTTCTCGTTTTTCATGTTTGCTAGCAAATATTTAGAACACTACTATAGATAGAAGAGGAGGGTCACATAGGTTTAACACAATGTAAAAGTAATCTAATTATGAGTCAAACTGAATTCATCTGAATATGCCCACTTAGGCACGTTCTATATGACAATAGTATGTAGGCCAGAGTAATTACAAAAGGTTCATATAAACACCTAACAAATGTAGAACTGAGGCGTAATCCATTACTTGAATGACCAACACCTTTTGGAGCAGGTGCAATTACTCCAATGACCAACACCCATCATTCCGTGCACCATTCTTTTAATCTGTTCTGGGAAAGACAAAGTTCATTTGTCTAGAGAACCCATCAAAATCTTTGACGTTGCAAGATACTTTGCCAAATGGTACAAAAAGATACCGCGTTTCAGAACATACTTTGCTACTCGCCGAGTAGCATTGATAAACAGGCGGTGAACTGTACTTGAGATATGTGGAGAAACGAAAACAAGAAAAAGATCCCCTAGAATCTGAACACACTAAACATTAAAGAGCACAATTGGGTGTTTCTCTTGTTGCTTTCCGAGATCAAATGCATTTAGATTCAAAGAAATCCCACTTGAATCAGCTCTTCGCAGCTTCCAATATGCAACACAAGATATGCGCAAAGGAACTCCCAGTAACAGGGCAAGCTGGACAAAAGAAATTTAACTTCCATGTAAAGAATTTCTGGTTCTAACACAGCAAGCTTTTCAGAATGCCTTCATGGCCGTTGTATATTGCAGTAATAGCGAAATTTGGATAAAGAAGAGGGAAGTTATTCCTCATTTGGTCCATTAGAAAGCACGAAAAAGCTGAGCTAAGTCAAGGCAAAGGTTTTCAGAGTTAGACTGCCCTTCAGTAGTTACCTTAAAGAAACAGAAACAGGAGGCTAGCTTGAGAAGGAACAGCGGAAAAGGAAGTATACTCACCCAAAAATAAAACGATGGAAAAGGGACTTTCTGGCCAGCATAATGTTAAGAGAGGATGATAAATGGAACTGAGAAAGAGATTCTTTTCATCGGGCTGAGAAAGATATATTATAACCTTCTCTTGACCTTGATTTTGCCCAAAGTTCTTGAAAGTAGCCTTCCCCTTTCAATTGATATTCTTCCAACATCTCTAATCTAACTGAGGACTTACATATAGTCCTACCACAGAAAGATAACTCAACATGAAACTAAGTTCACTTCAGTTCAATTCTTCATGGGTCCAAATACCTACCTCAACAACATTAGCGAGTACTTCTTAGTGATAAACTTACAGTTTATTCTACAACATATTTACCCTCAATGGATTGTTGAAGCTGTTATTCCTATTCCCTAATAAATCGCAATATCAACAGTAACAAACTTCTGCAAACGACAAAGCTAAATTCTACAGTGCTTAACACCAAACAGTGCAGCATCAGTCACATGTAAATCAAGGTACTCACATAGTCACACAGCCAATAATATGAAGAACTTATCCAGATGCATATACACATACAATCTGGAAATCAAAGAACTAGAGAAATAGCCGGCCAACAATGTCATAAGGGCATAAATTCCATCAACCAGCCATTCACCAGGGAAATAAAAATCACAATCTCTAATCTATCTATCAAATACTCCTTAATTTTTTAATCAAGTTCAGCTTAGCTAACAAAATCATTCAAGTCAGAAAAAGGTTATAACCCTTTTTCCGAAAATCGATGCTTTCACAAAACTTAGGAGTATCAACAAAAGAACAATAATAATATACGGCAGTGCCTTTAATCAGACTGGATATTAGATGCTATAAAAAAACAAAACCCTAGGGCTTTCTACAAAACACCATTCATAATTCAAGGGATTCACATCAAACACTGCTGAACTCTTGAACGTTCATAAAATTATTCTATTGTTTAATCAAAAGGGATTATAAATAACGAAATTGAAGTTATTAGTTCAATTCCATGACACTCTTGACCTTGGGGGCGTAGAGGGAGTAAACCACGGCCTGTCTCTTGGCGACCTCGAGCTGGGCCCTACCTTCGGAGAAAGCAGCTGCGACCTTTGAGGGTTCCGAGAGGTCTTTGTTCTGCCGAAACCCATCGATTGTCCGGCGCTTAGTGTATTCCCTAATGTTGTAATCGGGGAACTGACGCGCCGTCTTCAGAAGCGAACGGAAGAGAGTTAGGACTTCCCCGCGTGACGGCGATGCCATTTTGTTTTTCTATAGAAGCAGAGACTCCCCGAGAATTGAGCGGAAGGTTTTCAGATTCAGGCCTACGATTGTGTTTGTTGACGCGGCGTTGAGGTTTATCTAGGAAACTCTCAACACCAAATGTGGAATTCCCTTTTTTTCTTCTTTCTAAGTACCAAATGTGGATTATTAATTTTTTTTTTATTTTTTCTAATAAAGACCAAAAAAAAAAAAATAGCTTAAGTATTCCACATTTGATCCTGTATAGAATAAAATATGCTATGCTCATGGTTGCATGAGAGAGTGACACATGGACTCGAAGGCACAGGATACTCAAAATCGAAAACAATTGTTACATTTATCACCGGAAAGAATGACGCTTATAAAGATGCAATAAATGTCTGCTACCTGGTAGCATTTAGTGAAGAATATTCTACAGTCCTTAATATACTGCCCCTTACAAAAGGGATGTGGCATTCATGCGTGCCGTTACACATTCTTCAATAGCCCTCATAATTGACATTGAAGGCGGGTTTGATCCTAAATCCTTATTCCCTAGGTATAACTATAAATAGTAAGCTCTATTTCCATTCTAGGGGGATTTTTTCTGAAAACTCATGCTATAATTAATAAAAAAGTTTTATACAATCTTACCTTTTTTGTTCTTTGGTTTCATCACCGTTGCATCTGGAAGCTCTGCCCCCGGAATTACTGTTTTTTGTGATTTTATCTTCATTTCAAGGCTAAGTATTGCATATTTCTTTAACTATTTTATTATTTCGGGATCAAATTAATTTATTTGTCTAGAAATCACATATAAATTCAATTGTACCGTTTTACGAGTAAATAGATCCCTTATAGTGTAAAAAAGCATTTAGTTTCTTATCATTTTAGCATACGATTAAACATATTTAGTGGGCGTATAAGAATTGTAAGATTTCAAAAAAGAGTGAAATTTTTTTGTTTAGTGAAAATTGTATTTGAAATTTTGAGTTGTGTTTGGATATGAATATAATTCTGGTTTGCTTTTAAAGTTTGTGAGTGATTTGAGTGAAAATTTTGAAAAATATATTTTTGGTGTTTTTCAAATTTTTGAAAATTTTCAAAATGCATCTTCAAGTGAAAATTGAAAATTTTATGAACAAACGTTGATTTCGAAAAAAGGAAAAATTTTCTTATGTCCAAACGGGCTCTTAGCAGTCAATTGAAAGAGATTTATTCCGTCCAATATATTTCTGTAAAATTTTATAAATTCTAACAGGTAATTATTATCCGACATTTACAATTACTTTTATGCTACAAACGACACTTTCACTCGTCATTTTAAGTTAAATATCAGACAAAAGTGTGAAAATTGTTAGTAGAGCAACTAAAAGGGCACAACTTAGTTGAGTAATAGTACTCAATCCGGTCCATAATAAATAACTTTTTTATCTTTTTTATTTTGGTCCAAAATAAGTATTTCTTTTGTTCCAGTTTATGTTAATCTATTTTCTTTTTGGTCCGTTCAAAAAAGAATGACCTCTTTCTAAATTTGGCAACAATTTAGCTTAAAACTTACAATTATACCCTTAATGAGAAGCTTTTATAACCACACAAATACTCTAGACCCCCTTTTGACTTGTTTAGCATCTCAAATTCCAAAACTCTTTATTTTTTCTTAAACTCCGTGCCCAGTCAAACATATTCACATAAGTTGGAACGGAAAGAGTATTTTTTTTACATAATCGAGAAAGAATTAACTTTATTTTTTTAAAATTTTCCCTTAATACTTCTCCCAATATGTCAAGTTAACAATATACAAATTTTAATTAAGGGTAATTTAGTGAAAATATATTTTTTTTCTCTAGGTTTTAATATTTCCTTAAGGGGTGTGCCAAAAACCAAAAAGTAGACCGAAGGGAGTAATACTTTCCTTATTTTTCAAATTATTCTTGATATTCTTGGTATACCCTTTGTTGGAAAAAATAAATAAAATACTGTAACGTCGTTTCTTTTTTTTCTTTTCTTTTTTACCCATTTACTCCTTGCTCATATCCCTGTATTTTTCACTGGTATGTACATCCAAAGCTTCATTTACGCCAACTTCCTCTGCTTAATACCCACGTACTCAGAGGCAAAAACATAAAACAAATAAACGAATTAATAAGAAGGGATAAAAAGAAATGTAAGTAACAGTAGTAGATGTAGATGAGACAAAAAAAAATAATGGTGTATTGATTCTTATGAGTTATTCCATGTGAAAGTATAACTGACTATAGGGGACTGGTTTATTGTAGCCATATCAAATCCAATGAAGGCATGAATACAATTTTTGCTAATTATAATGTGAGCTTTCAATAGTAATACTTATCTACAACTAGGAGAATTAAAGTTGGGGAATACAATGAACTTGATGGACAATGGTGCAACAGATATTGGAGATTTAATATTTTCAAGAACTGGAGACAAACTTGGAATATCTCCTGTTTCTGTGAGTTGCAATGGTTTCCCATTGAGGAGCATAGTTCTACTCTGAAGGTCGCCGCCTTCTGGAGTTAGATGATACTCTTCTCGATATAATGTAACGTCTGATGATTTGCGTCCTACCCACGAAACAGTTTCTTTAAGACCGTGCATGAATGAATTTTTCTTGTGATTTTTTTTCTCGCCGACTTGCAAGCTGGTATATGCACTGGATTGGATGTTGACCCCATACTGAATCTGGTTGCTTAAATTGATCAGAAGTAAAGTCACACCTGCCTGCACAAAGCCAAAAGCAGTAAGTTAATGTGGTTTTGGTCTTTAGCAGTAGTATGGATATGCAAATGATCAAGTAGAGATTGAAGACAAATAGTACATACACATAACTGAGAACAAAAAAAAATGACAGGTGGACTAAGCGACATCAGACTAGGTGTCATTTGATATATGCACAGGAGGGAATCAACTATAATCCTTTATTTTTGATGATCCATTTTTCAGAAAAAGCAAAATATAAGTAGCATAGAGCATAAGTTGAGACATTGGCTGCAATTCTGATGTGCAAGAACACGAAGGTTGGTTTTTGAACTAATTAGCAAATGCCTCATCACAGAAAAAATCAAGTAAGGCTGATTGCATAGTCTATACTGGAAGCAGTGTAACTTAATGCACCTAGCTATAAGTTACCCCTGCAGAGTTCATAAAACCCAAATCATTTGGTCGTTATGTGTTAGAACTCTGAAATAATCCAAAACTATGTCGGAGAAGCACTTGAGCCGTTGCATCTTTGTAGTCTAACTAAGACCAAGCTCTAATGTTCGAGCCTTCACAAAATGTTAGATTGACACAATGCCTTGCGCAGCAGATGAAAAACAAAAAAAAATATATCAGTAATTCCTTTTTGGGGAGCCTTCAAAGTACTTGGTATCAAGATACCTTTCCCATGTAGTAAATAATGCATTTCAGATTACATAAGTGAATCAGGACATAAATGGCACTCTTACTCTATCTTTTGTACAATGGGCATAAGAGCGCAAATATGGTGAGGCGTTGCTGCTAACATCAAGAACTTCTTTTCCCATCAGTCTGTGCCAAAGAAGTGCACTGTATTGAAGTGAAAATAAACAGATCAGATGTTTTTTAATTAGATTGTGAAGGACCTAACACAGAATATTAAAAAATAACAGCCTGCTACTTTGAATAATAGAGTGAAGTCGAATAAGGTAGTCAAGCACCTTACCTATAATAATCAGGATTTGGAACAAACGTGCTGGTATCAAGGAGCCCATAATTTCCACCAATAAGAGTCTGCCGGCAGTATACTTTAGTATGGTGCTTCGCCGCCATGCCAAGCTGATCTAAATACCTATAATTAATGTTAAAGGCCAGGCAAATGAAAAATCATATCACATGCCTGAATTATGGTCTCTGGAATTGCTTCACTACACTGCTAGTTAATACTATAAATCAAATTAAGCAAGAAAATCTACCAAAAGCTATCTACGAAGGCGTTAGACACATTAGGACCTCCACTGTTGTAGGCTCCACCAGATTCTCCAACCCAAGCTGAGGCCCAAGGACCCTTCATTTTTATGGTTTGAGTAAGATTGCCAAATGTGTCTGATATTTTATTCAGGTATTGAGGATTTAAAATTTTATCTACAAGCTTGCTTCCTTCGGACCCTGAAACAGAACACTTGTGGTTTAATTATTTGGTATGACATTAATAAATTGATCAGCTCCTTAATCTAGATAATACAAGCAGTGATATCATATCCAGAGCTGTGGGTTAATGAATTTAAAGTTTTTTTTTTTATGTTGACATTTGATGTCAAGGAAATATCAATTAGATTGGTAACTAAACTATATCTCTTCTTTAATCATTGTGATAAAAAATATTTCACATGTATATTGAATATTATCGTCTACTACTTCTTATAAAAGATGAATCCAGAAAGATAAGTAAGAAATTCAAACGAATATAATCACTTACATATAGCTGATAAATGTCGAAAAAGGCCTCAACTCTAAGTAACGGCGAAAAGAATAAACCAGAATGACAACTATCCTCTCTAGAGATATACACATTTCTAAAAAACTTTCATAGGAAGAAATAGATTGGAGAAGTATCAGTTTTCTAAGCATATATACTAAAGTATAAATTAGAAATGTTGAATTTCAAAACGAACATAATATAAGAAAGAAAAAAAACACAACAAACCTCAATGACATGAGAATTTTAAAAAAAATAAAATTTGAAGTCTACATTATCCTCTTTCATTACTACCATGTGCAGTGCAAGATAAATTCAGTCTCTTTGATTATATAACATGATTAATTCCAGTGTCAAGCCAAAAGTATTTGTATGCAGCTTTTCCATTATCTCAAATGCTATTGCCAAAAAAGTAACTCAAACGACAACGAATGAAGACCAAGTGTCATAAACAAAAGAATTTAAGATTTTATCCGTGATTTTATGAGTTTAATCTAGTGTTGAATATGCCTTAATTTCCCAATACCAATTAGATTATAGAAATCAAGAGGATTCTTCATATACTCTGTTCTATTAAAAAAAACAGATTTACACTAGCTCACCTGGGCCAAGATTATAAATATGATGCGTCAAGACGTTGACTATGCCAGGCCCTGAAACCTCAAGGAGCTTGCTGAACCACTCAGGACTATAGAATCCTCCTGGTGCTAATAGAAGAGGACGTTGGTCGAAATTCTTGTATACTTGGTCTATGTGATTGTGCAGATGGATAACATCTTTTCCATACTGTACAGCATTAACACTTGCACCAATTCCCTGACCACTCAATTCATTTCCTGCAAAACCAGAAAAAGCAAGATTGAGGAAAGGAACCGCTCTGGTAAAGGAGAGATTTAAATAAAGTTGCAAGATGAAAGAAATATGCCAGAAATATACCAAATTCCCATGAGTGTATCTGGTAGCCCTTGGCAACAGTGTATTTTATGAAACTGAGGGCATTGCTGGAATCCCAATTTCCTCCCCACGCATGCCTATTGATCCGTCGTCTCCCATACAACGCATTCAAGCCAAAAGTCACAAGTGCTCTGCAGCAAAAGCAGTTGAATTTATATGAACTTCAAGGGAGAATTTTTGGTAAGTTTTTTGACAGTCCAAGAGCTATTTGTACTTTTAGTTCTTTGTAGAAGTCATAGTCTGCAGTATCTGAAGAGCTGCAAATTCAACATCACTCTACAAAGAATGGCAGTGTATTCCTACATCTTTAGGTTTCTTGAATAGTCATGGATGCACATTCAGGATTAAGAAGTAGTAACATCAAAGTCACGGATACTAATTTAGGACGCGTCTCTGCATGGACATATAACAAACTACCTATATCTTAATTCACCTTGTATTCATTCATCAATTAGAATATAGTCATTCATAAAGATGAAAGTGGTCAAATTTGGGAATTAACCAAATTGGAGATGCATGTTTCCTCAATAGCATCCGTAGATTGGAAAAAGAGAAAGAAGAATAAGAATAGTATTGTGCCAGAACGTGCAGCCTAGGAGCAGATCAGATTATTAGCCAGGACATTGTTAGACGCTTATATTGTTGAGTGCAATGGGAGAAGATGTACAGAATTAGACAATCTTACCCTGTCTTCTTGAAAAGGTTGTTTAACTCATCCCATCTATGCATATGTAAGCATCCCTTAGAGAATCCAAACAACCCATCCTTCTGCTTGGTGAACGGATGGCAAGAAGATTTCAAGTTGCCTACCCCATATATTACTTGGTCCTGTAATGAACCTCCGAGTCGTAATCTCAAACCCTTAAAAGCTGTATCACCAATAAATATAAATCAGAGAAAAGTAGAAATCTAAGAGACGAGAAAGAAATCAAGTTTGCTTATGCACTTCAGATTTTAAGGTGAAATGACAGCATGTTTAAGTCTCACTTTGCTAATTATGGTAATAACAGAAACAACTTAGAAATAGGTTAAAATTATAGCATAATGGCTCGTGCAAACCTCGTATAGCATTTTCCAGAAATGGATGAGATAAATCCTGACAAATCAAAACACATTTAGTAACAATGACCACTCATATCTTAATCAGGGTCTCGATAAGATATTGATACTTATAATATTGAAGAACAACTTACCAGATTTATAATAGATGCCAAGTCCCAAGGACATTGTTTATAGTTACACTTCTCTTTAGGCCACCAATCAAGGGTAGCACAAATGTAATTATCATCTGTCCAGGCAATTTTCACAGATGTATCAATCATAAGTTCTGTATCTTCAACTGTTTGCGCTGAAAATGCAGGACACAGCGCCAAAAAGATTAACAACAAGGTTCGGAAGTCCATTAGATGATTAAGTACAATGACTTCACCACTGTTTGAACCGAGTCATATACTGCCAAGAGGAATCAAACAAATAAATGTTAAAGAGGCTTTTGAAGAGTAACTTATTCTTTCTAAGAAAGTCAAAGGCACAACATTTCATTGAACAACTTCATACGATAACTTAGTAACTCTGTCCTTGGGCAGCTTTATAAAGTAGTTTAATTTTGTCAATCCAAAACTCCTCGGTATTTCCAGGAAGCTTAGATAAAAAAATTATAAACTAAACTTATATATTCCAGTAACCTTCTGAAAATTAAAAAGGGCAGCCCGGTGCACTAAGCTCCCGCTATACGTGGGTCCGGGAAAGGGCCGGACCACAAAGGTGTATTGTACGCAGTCTTACCCTGCACTTCTGCAAGAGGTTGTTTCCGGTAACCCAGAACTCCTAGAGTACTTCCAGTAACCTTGTGGAAATTATGAAATGAAATTCTTATTTCTTGGATAAATGAAATCAACCAAGTACTCCTAGAGTATTTTTGACAACTAACTGTGTATTAAGAAAAAAAAAACGACTAGAAAATGAAGAAGCACCCCAAATTGCTTATCTTGCTCAGATGTAAAAGAACCTAGAACGCTCGGGTCAGTCAAGTGTAGCCAGATCATGAAACTAATCTATAAGGAACAGTGCAAATTTCAATTTTGAAGTTAATTTAGATACTGCAGAACCTATTAAAGACTTCTACTTTTAAGTTTGAGAAAAGTATTGGCAAGTTTTTTTCTTCACGTCTAAGACAAATACCAGGCTACCAGCAGTATAAGTAAAGTCACTATGTCAGCCACATGAATATAAATATACAATACGGAAATTAACCAATTACACTCAGAAAGCAAGATCCAAACACTACAAGAACAGTCCCTTGAAACAATACACTGCAATATTAAAAACAAAAAGAATAAATAACCAAACGAAATTCACCTCACAAAATCCAGCATAACGAAACTCACGGAGCGCAAATTCCGAGAAAAAACAGACCGACAATCAGCAGACAGTGTACTAAAACACACAGGTGATGACAAGAATAGCGAGTGAAATGAAATGGGTTGGTCTCAGATTTCTCAGTTATTAGCTAAAAACCGAAACTTTTTTAGGTGAAGTGTCAGAATTAACGAACAGTCATTCATTCATTTGTTCACGGAGTTTTTGGTACATATGTACAGAACAGTAGCTCGTGTCAAATGCAGACAATAATAAGAGGAAAGATAAAATATGATGAGGTGGCTAACACCATACTCCAATTATTTTTGTTGGATTCCAACTTGTCTTCACCTTAAAGTCATCCCTTACACCTTATACTTAGCTAATTATTGTGCCAAAAGAAGAAAATTAAATTGACAAGGAATCACTCTTTTTTATGTATTTTTTTTTATATTTGAGTAAGATTTGCTTCCGTCAACAGCAGCCGTCAGATCCATTTTCATTTAAAAGTATTTTTAACTAATCATGATTTCT
This sequence comes from Nicotiana paniculata, assembly GCA_005239505.1. NCBI lineage: Eukaryota > Viridiplantae > Streptophyta > Magnoliopsida > Solanales > Solanaceae > Nicotiana > Nicotiana paniculata. Next base: position 56,484 of record ML335458.1, on the reverse strand, counting down.
TGCAATATAAAGAGAAATTCTGTTTTACAAACCTATATATACACCATCTTCAGCATTCCAAACTTGAATAAAAAAATTATAGACTATAGTATTCGTATTGTCGTAGTCGCTTTAACATTTATTTTGTAGTTAATAAAAGTATGGTAGTGAATCTCTAATGGTTTGGCTGCCAAAACATCAAAATTAACGTGAAGGGAGCCTTGGAGCAACGATAAAGTTGTCCCCGTGTAACCTATAAGTTAGGTTTCGAGTCGTGGAAGCAATCCTAATACTTGCATAAGATAGGTTGTCTACATCGCATGCGATTCTTCCCGAATCTTGCATAAACACGTAATACTTTATGCACCGGACGGCTAGTAAAACCAAGAGCAAACAAAACCACTTCTAGATATTTTGAAGTTAAAGTATAGATTGGTGTTGAAATAAGATTAAAGAACAACTTTGAAATATAGAATTAAGGGCCGAGAAAAAGTTAAATAGAAGAAAAATACCGAGATACCTTGCAGAATATAGCTGTACTCAGGGGCGAATCAAGAGTATAATGTATGGGTTCCCGGGAACCAAGTAACTTTTGCATAGACTTTATATTTTTATTAAAAAATTTACTAAATATCTAACTGTGAGCCCAGTTATTATAGTATATTAATTTGAAATTGTGGCAGGAACCCATAAACTTCAAATCATGAACCCCTCTAGATGTACTTACTGATTAGGCAACACAATGTTAAACGAGAAGTAAGTTAATAGGCTTTTAAAGCTCTGTTATATGCGTGTGTGAAACGTATCTAAAATTTAATGCGAGTGATTAGAAAGGCGTTTCTTTTTCTTTTTCTATATAATTCTATTTTGTATATTTACTCCTCTGTTCTTTTTTACTTGTCATTTTAGTCAACGACAATTTAGTTAAAAATATTTGTGACTTTAGAAAAATCAAGAGGTATTAATAGTTATTTTCAATTGCATTCTTAGTACACCAATAAGGCATATAGTTATTAATTACACATATAATTAAGGCTATCAAATAATTTTCTTAATGAGTAATCTTAAACAATACATACAAAAAGCCGAAACCAGTAATAAAATTTCAAGCATTGGGAACTGATTATATTAATAATTGTGTTTCAAAAACCTTGTTGTGATAATAGTTTTTGGATCCTACCTTCGGAAAGGGAAGATCATTTAATCATTCATTTATTTTGACCATAAAATGCTTTTATATCTGCAGACTGCAAGCCACCGACATGGCCACACCCGAAAGTTTTAACATTTAATTTTATATTCAGTATGAGACTATATTGCAAGATTTGTAGAGCTAAAATCAAGATTTACCTCAATTTTACTTTTTATGTAAAAAAATCTCTCAAAGTGATTATTTTTTTCATTTTGTCGTCTTGTCATGATTGCGAGCTGATTTCATGTCTCTTGGGACCCGTTAAGCCATAAATTTTGATAACTTATTTTCAAAAAAGAAATTAAAAATAATGTTTGTTTATGAAATATGATCAGTTTTTGAAAAATTATTTGATTTTTTTTTTCAAATCCCAAAGAACTGGTTTAGGGCAGTTTTTGGATGGAAATTTTCCTTTCACTCACAGAACTTCAACAATTTTTTTAAAATAAAATTAATGTCCAAACATAACTTTAACATCCAAATGTTATTTTTCAACGTAACTTCAAGTTTCAACTAAATCTATGTCAAAACGCTAGCTTAATATCGATCTTATTTTAGTTTTTTGATATTTCCTTTTTGATTAATATATACTTGAAGTCAAATATTACAATGTGCTTTATTAAATTACCTTGAGGAAGCAATTTATGTTATGGTTAAATTATTAGTATGAGTTAGTTTTTTAATTCTCGCATCCAATGCCTATTCAGATTAAAATTTGATCCCTAAAAACCAAAATTTCAATTGAAGCATCTGCTTGATATGAAAAGGAGGGGAATCCAAGCACATCTATGCACATAATTCTTTCGGCATATTGAATTAATAAGAGTTGTAGTTGAGGATAAATAGTAATTCATTCTTAATTAGAGGTCTCGATTTCAAGCACTAAGTATAAAGTCGTTGGTTAGAAAGGCTTTATCTCCCAATGTTGAACTTTCGTAGGCAAATTTAAATACCGATTTCACCTCGTAATGTTAGACTTTTGGACACGAGTTCAAACATCGAATAGGAAATAAAAATACAAAAATACAAAAAAAAATAATATAACATCTCGCTCATTCTCTCCACTGTCCTCGAACCCTAGACCATAGGGGCCAGAATTTCAGCAATTCTAAAAGGGCCCCACCCAGGAACAAAAACCCTTGTGATTGGCTTAAAGTTCAATCATTATGGAGATACGAAAGACTTGGTTAAAGGAAAAAGAAAAATATAAGGACCTCACTGTCAATACGGACAAAATTTGAGGATATATTAGTAAAACATTAAAGTCATGAAGACACCATCTTCTTCCTCACAGAAAAACAATGCTTCCCCCTAATAAAAAAATTAATTTCACTATTCTCACCACATTCTCTTATGCAGCTAGGTTCTTTAATGGAGGTCATCACTCTCCCAAAACCCTAGAAAATTGAAAAAAATATTAAAGGAGGAAAAACAACGATTAAAAGTTCAGCTCTTTAGAGTTTCCAACAAAGTCCATTCCTGTTTGTTTCTTTTCATCAACACTCTTCCTTTATTACGCAAATTTCAGCCCCATTTATCGAATTTGGATACCCATTTTCTCAAAATCATATTTCGATCGCTGTTCTGTATTCTTTTGTTTTTTAAATTTTTCTAATATATTTAGAGCTTGTATTTTTTTATAAGATTAGGGAAGGCGCTATTTTTTGTTCAGCAGGATCACATTATTTATTTGTTGTGGGAATTTTTTTTCTTTTTATATTTTCTTACTAGTTTTGCAAATTAGTGATTAGTGTAAAAGTATTTTATTTTGGGGTTGGGAATCTATTGTTGTTTTAATGGAGAGCTGTGAAGGAGGGGATGATCAAGAAGGCTCTGGATGGATGCAAGTTAAAAAGGTCTGAACTTTTCACACATCCATCTCTCAATATTAATTAGTTCAGCTTTTAAATCATTTAATGTTATGTTTAAGCTGAAAGATGATGAATGAAAATGGGTTTACTATTAGAATGCAAATCATTAATAACCATGTTTGAGTTGTGTCATCGGCCTAATGTCGAGAATGTACCTCCTGATAATCTGGTGTTTTAGGTATTCTTTTATTAGAAAAAGTATCAAAGGATTGAACTTTTCCTGAATTCATGTACATGGATTAGTTGAAATTTAGTAATTTGAGAAAGAACTAATCATTTTCAATATACAACAACAACCCAGTGAAATCCCACAGGGTCTGGGGAGGTTAGTGTGTACCCAGGCCTTACCCCTACCCCGGAGGAGTAGAGAGGTTGTTTCCCATCGGCACAAGAAGATGGAATGAAACTATGCAGCAGTAACAACTAAAGAAACCAGAAAAGATAACATCAGTAACACAATAGCCAAGAAATAGAGAGAAAAGCAATAACACTAAGCAGTAATAATGGCACAGTACTACAACTAATCATTTCAATATGTTTCTGAAAAATGGATTGGTGGATTACACTAGAATTGGGCATATTCACCGGCGTTTAGTGAAGAGATGGTGATTTAATTGGGCTAGTTTTATATTTTCTTTCTTGCTATCGGTACCAAAGAAAAGCCCTATAGAGAAATGAAGGGCAGCTGAATAGGTTCTCTTTATCGTATTGCTGAAGCTGAAACGGAAATTTATTGAATGAAATACTCTTACATTTTTTCTTTTCTATCGCGTGCTTCATCTATAATCTTCCACTTTCTCTTTCTGATAATTCCATTTGTACGTTTTAGCGACCATAGTGGTGTGTACATGCTTCTTAAGTGCTGGATTTAACTCATCGCAAAAACTGAGATGCTCCTCTATCCCTTCACCTCTTTTCACTGCATGGGGTGGGTTCCGCTGTTCAGGTGTGAAAGGCAAATAATGGACGACCAGGGGCATCTAAGATTCATGATATCAAGTGTTTATTGCCGGATTGTTATTCTAAAAAACACTGTTTAAAAGAACACTGAATGCAATGGACGGGCGTCTTGCTTTATCATCCTTATGCCTTATAGCTTATTAAAGTACAAGAAAATTACTCCTTCACTGCAGCTTAAGTGGTTTGAATGGAGTAGAATGTGTGGCTAATAGCGATACATGTCTGCAAAGTATGCAAAAAGAAGAAGAAAGGAAACAGTAATAAGAGAGAAAAACATGCAAGTACAGTTCTGGCAATTCTGCGTTTAGGAGATTCACCAATAAATCAACCTTTCCTGGGATTTGAATGCCTTATTTCTTGTATGCTCTGTTTCTTGTCGTTAGCAGATGCTATGCGTATCAAGATTAAACTGCACTTTTCTCATCAACAATAATGTAGAGTGCCTTGCGTTTTGCCCAATTAAAATTTGTGTATTTGTTATTCAATGTGTGGACTTCTTGTGCAGAAGCACAGACACAGTTCAAAGTTTTCACTACATGGTTGGGTTGGAGGATCATCTCAAGGAACTGCTTCTTGCATTCCAGAAAGTCGGCCTTCATTGACTGTAAAAAGTGAAAACCTTAAATCTGTCGTTCATCATTCAAAAGGAAGTGGACATTGTATTAGACATGATGATGTTACTTCAATTCCGAAGGAACATGCAGTGATTGTGCACGATAAATGTGTGGTCAGTCACAGTAGTAATTCTGTTAATTTAGGTTTCCCGACAGATTCCAACCAAGGAGTCAGTCAGGAACATCCTCCAATAATTAACCATGACATCATACCAAAAATCAAGTGGGGTGACTTGGATGATCGAGCTCTAACATCTCATTTTGGAAGTACTGCCCAAGCAGAAATTAAGTTCGGTGACATTCAAAATCACGACCTGCTTAGTACAAAAGCTGATCAAACAAGTGATTCTTTTGTACACACTTCTCCAACTGATCTAGAGAAAAATAGATTGGTTGCTGAGGAAAGCCATCAAATTGTCAGCTCGAATCCTTTGTCTCCCAAGATTGAGGCTGTTGAAAAAAATTGTGTGAAGTTGAAGGATTTATCTTCAGAAGATGTTAATGCTTCTGCTGGTTCTCCTCTTTCCGGAGGACAATGTGAACATACCCAGCTTGAAAAAGGTGACACTTGCAACAGTCCTGGCGAAAAGCTTAACATTGCTGCCAGAGAAGGGCCTAAAGGGGTAACTATGCACAGTGTCGAATCTGAAGAAGCTTGCACGGAAATCCCTGAAGTGCCTAGCGTTGATCAGAATGTAAAAACAGTAGTCGCTTCCCAGGATTCTGAGCCAGTGCCACCTGATAAAGGAGGATCGGGAAACATTGGGCAGCCTTACCTGGCGTCTCCTAGTGAAGAGTTTAGGAGCAAACGAGTTAATTCAATCATTGAGGATTTATCAAACACTAACTTGAGCAGTATTGATGCAGAAGGCCTTGGTGAAAGTAAAGAAAGGTTCAGGCAACGCCTCTGGTGCTTTCTCTTTGAGAATCTTAATCGGGCAGTAGATGAACTCTACCTACTCTGTGAACTGGAATGTGACCTGGAGCAAACACAAGAGTCTATTCTTGTTCTTGAAGAAGCTGCATCTGATTTTAAAGAACTAAGTTCAAGAGTGGCGGAATTTGAGAGACTGAAAAAATCCAGTTCTCATACGACTGATGGAACACCTCTGACCATGAAGTCTAACCATCGCAGACCACATGCTCTCTCATGGGAGGTGAGTACTCTAGCTCCCATTTTTCATTGTTTTAAATTGGTTACTGTAAAAAATTACACAACACATAAACAAATCAATCTCAGCCATTTGGAAGTTGAAAAACTGCAGTTTTGAATGCATGCATGCATACCAAGAATATCTGCTGGCCAGTCATTATTATATTCCATCTATGCTAAGAGATGGTTTTGCATTTCTTTTGCCTGTTTTTTGGGTACTGGTAGCGCCCACAGTTTGGGCCAGGGAAGTCCTTCAGCTCGTTAAACGGAGGGATATATTCTGTCTTCGCCCACAGTTTGGGCCAGGGAAGTCCTTCAGCTCGTTAAACGGAGGGATATATTCTGTCTTTCAAATACGCTTACCCCAGCAGGCAAAAACACTGGGATTCTTGAATTTCCTTTTCATTTATTTTTATCTATTCTAAAGTAATTGGATGAACAATCATGACAACATCGCCCTCTTTGGCACCTTATTTTTTTGTGTGTGTGTTTGGGAGGGGGTTGTTCACTGAAGGTGGATCTAGAATTCGTAAGCTGCAGGTGCCACTGTCTTTAACGTAACCTACCACTAGCAATGGTGGAGATCGAATTGGGATGTACATTCGGTCAGTTCCATCCGTTTTAGGTTAATTTGGTTTGATTTACAAGGTTTTTGTTTCATTAAAAAAATCACCCGAGTTGGTCCAGTTCGATCTAATTCTCTATTCAAATTCTATTGACAAAAAAAAGCTTTTTTTAATGACCAAAAAATTCATCTGGGGCCAACCAATTAGGAATAACTGCTGCCTTCGAAACTCAGGGATAATGGGCCTCCCTAATTTTCTCCACTTAAATACTAGGCTTGATTCGTATGGTGCTGGGCTTGAATCTGTGATCAAAGTCGTAAGTCCCTCAACCTCTGCCACTTGAACTAAGCCCTAGGTGGAGTTATGGATACTTTTTTGGAGGTCACTTTTTTTGTAAATACTAGGCTTAGTTCGTATGGTGCGGGGCTCGAATCTGTGACCCAAGTCGCAAGTCCCTCAACCTCTGCCACTTGAAGTAAGCCCTAGTGGGAGTTATGGATACTTTTTTGGAGTTCACTTTTTTTGTTAGAAGCAGCCAAACTTATAGGCGTAAACCACAAATCCAAAATAACCAAACCTATTGATCCCGAACTGAACTCTAAGAAACCTAACCAGTCTTTAGATTGGGATTGTAATATCTTAAATTTGAAATTGAAAATTCAAACCAAAGTTTTCATAATTCAAACCGAACTACCTGACGCCCACCCTCATTATCAATGTTTATTATACATACAGATATACATGGATAATTGATTTACTCCTTTTTCCTTGTGACAAACTGTTAGTGATATGATCTTTCCTCTAAGTGCAGGTCCGACGGATGACAACTTCACCACACAGGGCAGAAATACTGGCTTCATCTCTTGAGGCTTTTCGAAAAATTCAACATGAGAGAGCTAGTTTGTCAGCTACAGGGATGAAGAAAATGGCATCTAATTGTTATGATCATCATTGTGGAAGTTCTAGTGTTGTGGAGACATATAATGAGAGAGGTGACAAAAAAAGCAGCTCAAGTGAATCATTAGAGAAAAGTAGGAAGCAGAGTAATGCATCTAATTCTTCTCTGGGTAATTTGAGTAGAGAGAAGAGGCACGTTGATTCGGGAAAGTCTGCTTCTCATGCATCTAGATTACCTCCTAAGGAGGGGGTTTTCTCGTCTGTCGGTGGAAAGAACAAGAGAGACAATGAGAAAAATCTAAAGCCAATAGATCACTTGAAGAGACATTCTGAAAGAGACAAGGAAAAGCGAAATGGAAGCTCCTGGAGATCCATGGATGCTTGGAAGGAGAAGCGAAACTGGGAAGATGTACTCTCCACTCCATACCGAGTTTCATCTCGTTTCTCGCATTCACCTGGCATGAGTAGGAAAAGTGCAGAGCGTGCACGGATTTTGCACGACAAACTCATGTCTCCTGAAAAAAAGAAGAAGTCAGCTATTGATTTAAAAAAAGAAGCAGAAGAAAAGCATGCACGTGCAATGAGAATTAGAAGTGAGCTTGAAAATGAGAGAGTTCAAAAGCTTCAACGAACATCTGAGAAGCTGAACCGTGTAAATGAATGGCAATCCGTGCGTAGTATGAAATTGCGAGAGGTGATGCATGCTCGGCACCAGCGCAGTGAATCCCGACATGAAGCTTACCTAGCTGAAGTTGTGAGAAGGGCGGGCGATGAAAGCATAAAAGTAAATGAAGTTCGATTCATTACTTCACTCAATGAAGGGAACAAAAAGCTTATCTTGCGGCAGAAACTGCATGATTCTGAGTTGAGGAGGGCTGAGAAGCTTCAAGTGCTAAAAACTAAACAGAAAGAAGATATGGCAAGGGAAGAAGCTGTTTTGGAACGCAAGAAACTAATTGAAGCAGAAAAGTTGCAGCGCCTTGCAGAGACACAGAGGAAAAAGGAAGAGGCACAGGTAAGAAGGGAAGAGGAGCGTAAAGCATCAAGTGCTGCACGCGAAGCAAAGGCTATGGAACAGATGCGGAGAAAGGAGTTTCGAGCCAAAGCTCAACAGGAGGAAGCTGAACTCCTGGCCCAGAAGTTAGCTGAAAGACTCAGAGAAAGTGAACAGCGTCGTAAAATTTATCTGGAGCAAATACGGGAAAGAGCTTCAATGGACTTCAGAGATCAGTCTTCGCCATTATTCCGTCGTTCTGTGGCTAAGGAGGGGCAAGGTAGATCTACACCAATCAGTAACTGTGAAGATAATAATGAAAATAGTGGTGTTGCTCCTGAAGGCTCTACGCTTGCTACTGGCCACATGGCTAGCCAACATTCTTTAAAACGAAGGATCAAAAGAATTCGCCAACGACTTATGGCATTGAAATATGATTTTCCTGAGCCTTCAATCGGCGGTACTGAAAATGCAGGTTTTGTGTATAGAACTGCAGTGGCAAATGCGAGGGTGAAGATTGCGAAGTGGCTCCAAGAACTTCAAAGACTTCGTCAAGCAAGAAAAGAAGGGGCTGCAAGCTTTGGACTAATAACAGCTGAAATAATTAAGGTGATATATTACACTTCTATGTGAAGTTTGTTTCACTTGCCTTCTAATTCTCAATGACAATGTAGTGGTATTAAGATAAAAAAGTTATTTATCCTGCCATGAATAACTGAACCATAAAACAACGTTTTGGCTAGAATCAGTTTTTGAAAATATTGTGGCTTTAATAGGTCAACTTTGTTTCATGAAATAATATTAACTTATTGATTCTGGCATTTGTTTTGTAACTAGTTTTTGGAGGGAAGGGATGCCGAGCTGCAGGCTTCTCGTCAAGCTGGTCTGGTTGATTTTATTGCTTCTGCACTTCCCGCATCTCACACATCAAAGCCAGAAAGCTGCCAGGTGACATTGTACCTTCTAAGGCTTCTGAAGGTTGTACTTTCAGCTGCTGCAAACAAGGGTTATTTTCTTTCTCAGAATCTACTGCCCCCTATAATCCCCATGTTGGCGGCAGCTCTTGAAAACTATATCAAAATTGCAGCCTCATCAAATGGCTCTGCTTCTGCCAACCTGGTTACCTGTAAGACGTCAACTGACAGATTGGAGTTAATCTCTGAAATTCTGGATGGTTTCCTCTGGACTGCTGCAGCAATCATTGGTCATGCTCATGCAAGTTCGGATGAACGTGCCCTTCAACTCCAAGATGGTTTGATTGAGCTTGTAATTGCTTACCAAGTTATTCATCGGTTACGGGATCTTTTTGCACTTTATGATAGACCACCTGTAGAAGGTTCACCTTTCCCTTCATCAATCCTCCTTGGCGTAAATCTGTTGGCAGTTCTTACATCCAGATTCAGAAATGTGTCTTCAATAACATGTAAAAACTTTCCTACTGTATCAACTCGAAGTAATGAAAAGAACGACATTGAACTTGCTGAAGCTGCAAACTTGAAGTCTTCTTCTCCTTTGTGCAATTCCCAGAATGATGGTAAATTGGTATTTCCCTCAGTAAATGGAGGTGTAGCTTCGTCTTTGCCGGATGTACCAGAGGATAGGCCCCTGGATGAATTTTCTAAAATAAAAGAAAATGAGGGCTCAGTTGTAATTGATCAGAACTCTGACAAAGTTGACTTACTTACTGCTAATACGGAAACTGCAGATGTATTGCAGGAATCTACCACCATCGTGACATATGATACCCTTCAAATGGTCGAGAAGAAATCTCAAGATAATAGTAAAGGTCATATCAGTGGAAATGCATCAGTGTTGAAGCAGGCTGTAAAGTTTCTTCTTTCTGCCATATCTGAGACTGGCTTAGTCTGTCTTCCATCAATGTTGACAGCTGTATTATTGCAGGCTAACAATAGATGTTCTGAACAGGTGAACTTCATGAATTTCATTAAATTTGTTTGTAAAATCCAGCTTTGAGGTTTTCTGCACGGCGCTGATTTTGTGCAATTTTGTAGTCCATGAATCTTACTGGGCTTTATCTGTAAGCATTAGGATGTAGTCGAACCTCAAATTTGTTTGCTGCTTTGTTGTCTTCTTTACTAAACTTCTCTACTGTAAGCATGTAACATTAAATCATTCTAGTACGGGAAGTAATTGTTTGAAACTGTTCCTATGTTAAAGGAAGATGAAACCTAACCTTGAGTTTACTTGCTTTCATAGTCTGCTTATCTCTGTGTCTACCACTTAATCTTATTGAAACCTTTCTTTGCAGGCATCGTTTGTCCTTCCTTCCAATTTTGAAGATGTAGCAACTGGTGTACTAAAAGTGTTGAACAATTTAGCATTAATAGACATATCTTTTGTCCAGAAGATGCTCGTAAGTCAATTTGGAATTTTTTGCATCAACTTTCCCTTTCTAAAAGTTTTAGATGTTAATAAAGTGACTCTTTATTCTCTTTTCTGGATCACAGGCCCGACCAGATCTGAAGATGGAATTCTTTCACTTGATGAGTTTTCTTCTCTCTCATTGCACGAGCAAGTGGGGCGGAGCAACTGACCAGGTTTCTTTCTGATGCTTTTGCTTTCATGTTTTGCCTTCAAATTGTACACCTCACAAGCTTATTGGACTTAGAAAGGTGCTGTTTATGCTAGTCATGGAAAGCCACTGTCTTTTGGTTGGAGGGTAGGAAAGTGCAAGAGAGATTGTCCATTTTCATTTGGAAAGAAATCCTATCTCACATTTGCTTACCATTTAAGCTGACGGACAATAGGAAAGATTGTCAGTGTATTACTTGATGGTTGTCATGCGTTTCTTAGAAACACCGAATTTTCTTGTATAAATAATAATTTCTTTGATAAAGGAGTACAAATTATTTGTCTCTCTACCCTTCCTGGGTAGGGGTAGGCTGCGTACATCCTACCCTCCCCGGACCCCACTTATGGGATGGTTGTTATTGTTGAAAGGAGTATAAATTATATAATTAAATTCGCAATTCCTAGGTACGTATTGCAACCATCTAGAAATGAGAAGACACAGCGTGGCTTTTACTCTGTGAAGGTCTAAATTGATGCTCAACATTGTATAAACTTCGCGTTTATATCATAAAATATGATTTTGGAAAGAAGGATTTCCAGATTTGGGAGTGTTAACGCCGAGTGTCACGTGGGCCTTCATATTAGGGCTAAAAGTAGCGCCTTCGCTTTGTTTGTAATGAAAAGGAAGGAGAGGATCTCCAGATATTCTTTTCCAGGGGAGGACTTTCTTGATCGCCTCATTCTTCAACCATGGGTTAGACATTGGATGGACTCGATTTGTTTGGAACCTTCTGTAACTTTTCTGACGTGACAGAAATCTAAATGTCAAAACAGCAAGTCAGCAATCAAACAGCCCTGTGAACTTCTCCTATTAAGATAGATCTTGAGGCAGAAACCTTATGAAAAATAACTCGGAAGATATTTACCCTCGCGTTGTAGATTCTCTACCTTTTTGGTATATCTGTTGGGAGCTTTCCCGTTGCTAATAATATCATTTACCTTATAAAGAAAAGATATTTACCCTCGCATAAAACATAAAAGATCTTAAACATACAGGGTCAATAGCAAAGCGGATCTTGGTGATTGGATGGCTCCCTGTTGTAGTACTGTCCATAATTACCACCTGGCCCTTGTTCAAATAAGTTATGAACTTATCCCTTGTGATGTTAAGGTATTTCAGTCTTGTTTGACTTTTTCTGGATTCCAGAATTGAATGAGAATGTTCCTTGGATACGGCATTTTATTAGGAAAATTTGTAGTTTCCTGTTAGAGAGTAGCATTAACGGTTAATGGTTTTTTAGAATTTTGTTGGGAGTCACTATTTTCACATTATTTGCTTGTTGTCAAAATACAGGACTGATTAATATAATCTATTCTATTTGGGCATTCTGTGTCTCAGATTGGTTTGCTGCTGCTGGAATCATTATCGCTTCTTAGTTATTTTTCATTGTTTCATCATGAAAACCAAGATGTTCTTCGATGGGGAAAGAGCCCTACAATTCTTCACAAGGTACGTAAATCTTCTATTCAACTTAAGACTTCGCGGAAAACGTATATTTAATTCTGGATTGTGTGGCACAGGTATGCGATCTGCCTTTTGTGTTCTTTAGTGATCCTGAGTTAATGCCAGTCTTGGCGGGTACCATGGTTGCTGCCTGCTTTGGATGTGAACAGAATAAGGATGTCATTCAGCAAGAACTCAGCACAGATATGCTCCTTGCTTTGCTGAAAGCTTGTAGAAGTAATCTTCCCTCACCTGATTCTTTTACAGTACCTAATAATCCATCACTATATGAGGCTGGTGCATCTGCTCAGCTGGTTCCTGAATCTAAAAACCTTCAAGTTGACGTCCCACTGAAATCAAATCGCAACAATCAACGCAATGCTAGGGTCCTTTCACAGAGAGGTGGTCTATTGCCAACTACTAGAACTGGCAGAATCCGAAGCTTAAGAGAAAATAAAGTGTTGAAGCCTTGTGAAGGCAAGGGTCTGAAGACCAATTCATCTGTGCCTCAGAGTACTGCCGCATGGATGTTGCACTCTAGATTATCTACTGATGTACTTGATAAAGCAGAACAGTTTTTTGCTGCAGTTATCTGCAATGAGAATGGAGAATTATGAATTTATTTACTGTATAGTATATCCATTCTTTTGACTGCTTAATGCCAAATAAGCACGGTATATGACACTGTAATCCTCTTTACAGTATACTAATTCTAGCTGCTCAAGAAAGATTTAGCCGTCCAATGCTTATAATACTTCTGTGGCAGTTCAAAGTCTTCACTTGCTCTGCTGACACCCACTTAGAACCCAAATTGAGGATTTAGGTTCCTCTAGGCACAAGTAACTAGTAGTAAGATGCAGCAGCTGTTGCTTGGTTTTAGTGATCTTAAACTAATATATTACTGCGGTACTAAGATCCTAACTCTCTTTTTCTGGAGGAAAGCATTTCGAGAGTGTCTGGTTACAACCAGAACTTCCTATCTATAATAAAGGTTATTATATACTGAGTTGTTGGAGTGTAAACAAAACAGTTTTGTATATGTTGGCAAGTAGTGTATGACCAACCAAACCTTAACTGTAGTTTTCATGTCTTCTGGGAGGATAGTCTCTCCATCTTCCAATTACTGTACCCTTGGATTGAAGGAACTTGTTCCCGGTATAATTATGGACATTAGTCTTGGCTGAAGCATGGGAGTAACAAACTGGAGATCTGGGGAGCATGATTACCATGGCAACCAGCGTTTGGTAGCTGGACTAATTATGCAGTGAAAGGTCGAAAGGCACATTAAAGTGGAAACAACCCCAATATAAGAAAAAATTAATAGATACAGGAATCTCGATCAAGAACCGATATGACAAGGATTAGAATAGTGCAATTCATTGGCTTCTTCTCGTCTTATAATATACTAGAACGCCTAAATATCCAGTAACCCATTATTCACATTTCCTTATTTCTTCAAGAAAAATAAGTGTAACATCCCAACAAAATTTACAGTTGGCTCTCTTCATGACTGAGGTAAGTTATGCAGCGGGCAGCACGTCATTCATTCATTATGACGCCTCACCTAAATCATCATCATTGCTAGTCTTCAATTCTGAATTTCCTCGTTCTTGGCTTCCATTGCTAATAGAATATGAACTCCCTGGAACATGCACTAGAAGTTCCTCCTCATCCTTGTTCTCTTCAATGTCAGAGTTCCGTGAACCCTGAAATAATTAGCAAAATAGAAAAAGAATTTATATGATAGTAAGTGGCAACGACGCAGAGCCATGTGCCGCATATAAGATTGTCACATCAATAGGCCAAACATGATTTAAAGGTTAATTAATTTGCAAATACTTCCCACTCATTTGGATAAATATCTGTACTTTTCCCCAATTATAATTTCCCCAGATCCTTACCTAAATGAGAATCTAGCTGACCAGATGACAGTTCTAATAACGAATGGAGCATAAGTCAATAAAGCTACACATGATTTAATCAGTGAAATCTAGAAAAGCACACCTCTGCTTCATCCACTTTCTGCTTGGGTTTCTTAGTACTTTTGAGGTTTCTCATGACAGCTTTGAGTTTCTTCTTTGCCACAAGTCTGGTCAAACGCCGCTCTGTATGTTGCGCAGCAGTGACATCAGCATGACAAGCAACACATAGTGTCCTCATGTTCTCTAGCCTACATTCACCTGCAAGAATTTCAAAAGACAAGCTATGAGTGTGGATTTTCAAGAAGCTATGGGTGTGGACTACAGTGGAAAGAGGGAGCTAGAGGGTGAGGGGAAAGAAAAAGGAAAATTTGCTACCATCAGAAAATAGAAATGAGAAGAGAGAGTTGAAAGAACCAGCGATTATCTGAGTAAATCTATCAAGAACTCCAAGAGCATGACCCTTGAACAAAAAATTTGCAAGTGCCTTATCATACCTCCCCCTTGATATACAGGTATTATGTGATCCGCATGCCATGCATTGCCATCAATAGGGTCCTGAACAAGCTTTTGAAATCTGCAAGGTGCAAGAATTAATTGGTATTCCAGCAAATACATCAAGTGCAGCAAAATGGAGTAGATAGTTCTTTTGTGTATTTGCCCTAGCCCTCCCACCCTTTAGTTTGACCAAGGGTATTTTTTTTTTTGAAGAAGTAAGATAATCTCATTGAAAGGGCATCAGGAAGATGCCAAATTACAGCACAGAAATTATGTTAGCTCCCGTACAAAAGACCAGTTTGACCAAGGGTATTGTGATGTACAGGGGACTGTTTAAACAAATGAGAACTGTTCAAGTAGTTAAACACCCCAAAAGCTCCCTTAGCTTAACATATAATGTTATATGTGTGTGTGTTTTGGGGGGAACTGGGAAGGGGGCAATTTAAGCACATAAGAACTGTTAGGTAATTTAAACATCTCAAGAGCTCCTTTTGTTTAATGTGTAGTATTAAAGTGAAACTGTAAACCATCGAGGTATGTAGTTCCTAGATCAGTAGACTGGTATTATTTTCTATGTTCTTGAAGAACAGAATGTCTTAGGATAGATCCTTTTCCCTCTAACAAAAACCGATATGTATGTTATCAATAGCTGAAGATATCCATGATGAATTTATACCAAAAACTCAATATACAAATAACATCATAAAGGAAAAAGAAATAAAACAAAATGGTTGAATAAGGACTAAACAGACAAAGGAAGAAAATGAAACTAGTACCAGGAGGAACACAAAGAATTAACTAAAACAGAAGGCACTGGAAAATGGATTGTTCCTTGTTACACACAAGCTACACATTTTGCTTAAACATAAAACTGATACTGGCTCGTCAATTTCTCTTTCTTGAGATGGTTAGTAGAAATTTAATTCAAGCCAACAACTGCCTCGACACACATGTATTAATTTTACATACATGTACACACCGAAAAGCAAGCTATTTGATTTTAGAAAAAACTAAGACCTTGGCATGTAAACCATGTAATTCTAATCTGTAAACTTACAATTTCTTACGCTTTGCCAAATTTGGGGCTACTTTAGCAATATACTCTTCACGACTCTCAAATGACAACGGTCTGATGCGCTCCACAAGTTTGTGGCAGTCTAGACGGCAGTTTGTGCAAATGCCATGCTCAATTTGGAAAAGCGCCTAAAAGTATCAGGGATCGATTAAAGGTTTTCTTGCAAGGGTAAAACTCATTTTAGTAAAAATACAAGTAAAAACATACATTACGAATTGATGATTTATTAGTTCTAAGGTGATACTCCTCGCAGCAGTTCAAGCTACAGAAGAGATCCTCAAAGTAGTCAGGAGTTTTGGCATTTCTATTCCTGAACACGGAAAGTCAATGAAGCATTAGTGACCCAAAAATTGTCGTCCTCATGTTTTCCAAAATGATACTTTGAACTCACCTGCAAGGAGTTTGACAAAGCTTGCAGAGTGGTTCATCCTTGTCGGACCACCCCTGCATGTATATCTTCTCTTGCTTCCCTTTCCCAGTACAAAGACGGACCTTCCTCCAGACAGCGTTTGGTGGTAACGGATAGCTAATTTCGTCCAAAGGTGTTGTCCTCCTCTTACTTCTACCTTTCAGCAGTCCCTGAAAGAAATGACCATTACATGTTAAGCACAGTTCAAAACCTTCCAACCCTGACGAGTCAAAACAGATATAAGCAGAGGTAGGTCGCTAATGAAAGGTCAAGGATTGGTGAACAAACCCAAAGACAAAGAAAGAAGCAAATAACATACCCCATTATCGTGGTTAAGGTTTTCATTTAAATAGGACAACTCAACAGATAATGGAAGTTGCAAGGCCTTTCCAATTAATTTCCTTCGTTCGATAGCACTCAACTTGCTCCATTCTTTGAGGAATTCCACTAGAGCATACCGACAACCCATATCATCCTTGATATTGTTATAAGCTGTTTTCTCAGCTTCCTTTAGAGCAGGCAGTTTATGATGAACTTCCTCTGGCCGGAAATTCTTAAAAAGTGGTTTTGGCCTGGAATCAATTCCAGGAATACAAGAGTACAGGTGAATCCTTCCTGTATATTGGCTGACCTGAAACCATAGAAGTCCAAGCACACAACAAAATCAAAACTAACTTAATTTCAACAAAACAAACTACAGGAGTACATCACCCCCACCCCCACTCCCGGAAGAACTGCTTGTTACCAGTATGTCCGATTAACAATGCATTGTAAAGCAATATCCTAAAGAAGCCTCAAGACCCAAGCAGAACTAAAGTGCTCAAAATGCAAACCCTTTACCTATGTCTACACCAATTTCTTATTCTTTTCTTACCATTTTTAAGAACAGAAATTATCTTACAAAATGCAAAGCAACATAAAGAGTTTAGGAGTCCAAGATAATAACCATCTGCTACACAAGAAAAAGTGCATAAATTCCATTCATATCAAGCAGTAAGCACTTTATTACGAAGGTAAATGAGCTTTATGCTGATCTGTAAATTCATCAACTTGGAACATTGTAACTCTCGTAACAGCCAAACCCTCATCCCCGCAATCCTTCCCGACATTTAAGCTGGTTTGGGGGGAAAACAAGTGATACTGATTTTAGATAAAATCTATATAAATTTACCTCAAAGCGGAGCGACTCCAGTTGGACAGAGCTGCTTGTTACAAGTATGTCGGCATTTACTTCTAATTCAGGGGATGCACCTTTTCCCTACATTCTCAAATTCATGAGTAACAGAGTAAGTGTGGTTCCACATAAACCTCCAAAAACCAAGAAAGGAGGTAGAGCTGTGGGTGCGGAAATAAAGATTAAAAGTATGATAAATTTTTCGTATAAAACGAGAGATCCAGCCATCCAGGTAATACCTCCTTATTGAAGTCATGATTTCTGGCTTCATTAACATCTATACAATGTGAAGAAGTAAAGTCATCATCCGAAACTTCAGCCTCGCAAGAAGATCCTTCAAGCCCAAAGGTGGAAGTAGTGGGCTTTCCATTACACAGACAAGCCAAAGAAGGCCAGATCATGCAAAATCAGAAATAAGAGGCATGTCGAGTAAACCAATTACTAGATTGGTCACATAAAAATGTAATTGAAGCTCTTCACAGCATGCAATTTTTTGGACTAATTCTTTGATATCACTTAAATCTTAAGCTATATCAAAGCGAGTAGCTTTTAAAAATCTTTTCAAGCCAAAAAAAAAAAGGAGAAGCTAGTGAGATCATGGGTTAAAAATGAGGTGCAGAGTGGACAAAGGTAGCTTCTGTAGTTTATTGGGGCTTTAATGTAGTAAAGATATTAATAGGCACCTCGCCGATGCAATACCTACCGTATAATGGAGGTCTGATTTCGATAAGAATGAAATAGTTCCATCCTGTTTATCATCAACCCTGTATGTATCACAATGAGCTTCAACAGGATCTGAATCTAGATGAATGCCTTGGCTTTCAGTTACTCTTGGTTTTGCTCGAGCAACTTCACCATTTCCTGCATTCTCAGTTGTTAAATGCTCACTCTTCTTTTCTCTGACATCCATTTCCTCAAGGTAAGAAACATCAGCAACCTATTTGCCAGACCAAGCTTACCATCAATAGACAACAAAAACATTCGCACCAAAGTTCAAGGACAAAATTATGCTAATAAAGCCAAACTGGAGGTAATAGACCTTACTGTTACTTTTCAAGAGAAATAAAGCTAACAATAATGTCAGGATTACACAGCATAGGTGTCAGTTGCATATACATTTTGAGTTTTATAGAACAGTACCAAATAACGCACCATTAAAGGCACCTATATAAGGGGACTAGAGTATGAGCAAACACCTTCAGAGGATAAAACAATCTCTACAGATCTAAATCTCCACTTGATTAGAGAAATAAACTACATGTTCAGGTTGCCCTATTTACCTAAGGAGATCTAAGAATATGAGTCTGACTACAAGAAAATAGAGGGAGACCAAGTCCTCTCTCAGCCAACCCCAACAATGAGAAAGTACCAAAACCAAAAAATTACCACTTTCACCAATATGCGTGATTATCTCGCATTTTTTGCACGAGTTTTGTGAAATGATTATATGATTCCTGCCTTTATCTTCTATTTGATATAAGGCACATACAGATTGTATCTTGGCAACGAGAAAATGATCATTCAACGGCTTCTTCATAAATCCCTATATTGTGCTCTTGATTGAAAACTCTCCACCTGCAAGTGTTTGTTATTGAGCTTCCCCACACAGTTGACTTATGTCATAAGTCAACTTCTAGATTTAATATTTTCTTCTGTTAAATTGTAGGCTTTTAAATTTAAGTAAAGACAAGAGCATGGCATTTAGCATTTGCAAGGCTTGTTATAATTGTTAAGGACAACCAGGGGCGGACCCACATGGTGTCAAGCGGGGTCAGTTGAACCCGCTTTGCTGAGAAATTACACTGCTTATATTAGTAAATAATATTTGAAACAGCGAAAATACGTATAGAAATATAAATCTGAACCCGCTTTAACCAAGTGTACTGTATGTTGAAGTGGTAAAGAGGGTTCAAAATGTATGGAAGGTGTTGTGTTCGAATCCCACTTGTGGGCGTTCCTGTACATTTTGTTTTGTAATCTCTAGTGGGCCGGAGTTATGTGTGCACAAGACAGATTATCCCTTCTGTATTTATTATTCTTACCTTTGTCTGTTTTCTATTTCACTTTATTTTTTTTCCTGAAATCAATACACATTATTCTACGGTTTTACCTACTTCAAAAATTAACCTATCTACAAAGTGAATTTGGTTATTTCTTTCTTAAATTTTGATAAAACATAAAAGTATATTTGTTTAAATTATTTAAGAACAAAAAAAGTGTTCAAACCCTACTTGTCTCACCCGACACTACTGATGTGAATAACCACCGTCATCTTTTATTGAACCCGCTTGTATAAAATTCTGGGTCCGCCACTGAGGACAACCATACAAAGCACAAAATGAATGAGCATGAAAGTGATCTATGATATTATCTTTTCCAAGAATACCTCTATTGCCTGTACAGCGTCATACTTCCCATCCATTGTAGATGAAACTTGACGCAAACTCTTATTAAGATTTTGCCATCGAGACTCATCTGAAGTATCCTGGTTACAAGACATTAAGCAAAATTAGCAAAAAGAATTTCCCAAGTGAATCTCACAGAATATATATTAAACAGGAAGTCACCTTTGCAATAAAAATATATACATTTACTCCCTTTGTTTGCCCTTGTCTATGAGCTCTGCATTCGGCCTACAAATGGTTAGACTGCATATAAGCATCAACCAATCAGACAAGAACTAACTACTTCAATCTTTAGAAGATTTTGCAACAACAAGGGAAAATCGAAATCGAGCATGGAGATCCATGTTAGGAACATTCACTGTCGACAAAAGTGTCCAATATTGGTACACGTTAGTTATGCAGAAAATTTTAAGGCCTACCTTTCCTAGGATCATCATGTTTACCTTCGTGATATAAAAGTTTATGCTCTGGCTTCACTAATGTGCATGAGCCCTGCGTGGCATGCCATTCATGCTTGAGAACAACCTATGTTAAGACAATATGCTTAGTGGGATTCCAGTTCATTGTCTGTAGTATTCAATTGGTGATGGTGCATCACACAATCACACAATTTTGTTTAATTCTCAACTCACCAGTTAGAGAAGTGTGCAGGATAAAGTGAAGTATTAAGTTCTAAGGGATATTATAAAATCGTGGATCAGTTCACTCGTTGCCAATAGTCTTAAAGTAACATTTTATGCACTTTTCTGGGTTGAGCATACTTGGGAAAGATGTAATGAAGCATTCACTACACGGAAAAGAATTCACACAACTGCCCCAAGAGGTTACCACAGAGCTTCATCGCACCAGACAAAACAGGTGTTAAGACTTAAGAGCATTGGTCAGATATAAAACTCCATTTATCCTTCACTAGACAGGCACCCAATGTGTGTGCACCATTTTTGAATTAGTAAAGCAGTTCTAAATCTGCTGGAGAAGAAAGAGAAGTTGGGAAAAAGCAAAACATAGCGCAAAGGGGCAGAGATGGAGATCTCGCTTTACAATAGGATGACCAATCTAATCTTCTATCCTTGGGGAGGTAAGATAAGGATACGATTGGAAATAAATGAAAAACAGGGTTTCACTGAAAGAGTTTTACCGACTTACACCTCTGCCTAATAGAAGAGATGGCCCAGTAACAATTTGACCAAAAAAACTCAACAGGTAAAATGTACATGGAGACAAAATCCAAGTGTTAAACAACTTAGCCTCTTTAAAGAAAAGTTACATATATATTAAATGCAACCACTGAATAGAATGAGAGCAAAAGAAAAAGAGTAACAAGTAGATTAGACTTCTAAGTAAATAGTTTTCTCCACTGATACAATATATTGATATTGGGGTATAACAGATTCACCTGTTGCATGTGAGCTGGTTTTGTTGGCAACTCCAAGAACACCACATGTTGCGCTGATGTTAAGTTAAGTCCAGAGCCACCAGAGAGTATTCCAACAAGTGCAATCTTAACCTGGTACCCAAAAACAAAACAAGTCAGCCAGACTGTCTTCCTTTCTAGTGCACAACTCTATCCAAATTAATGGCAAAAACACAGAGCAAGCAACACCAATATACAAAAGAAAGAGACAGATTTGCATCCAATGATAGCCATTTCATCCATGAGATTATAAATGCTGCTTACGCTTTTGATTAGTATCATATAGGCAGGCAAAGCGATTTGTTTCGACTGCCGAAGTTACCAGTAATAATGAACTCCAAATTATCTGGAGCAGAATATACGAACCTCATTTGCTGATTGGAATGATTGAATAGCTAACTGCCTATCACTTGACGATGCATTTGCATCAACGCGAATATAATCAATATTTTTTTGACAAAGAAACTCCTACAAAAGTGATAACAATAATGGGAGCAAGTCAAACCAAGAGAAATTTGATGAGTTCGTTGATACAGCAAAAAGAAGTGTGTAATTTGTCCATGCAAATAGACATGTGAAGTCTATTTTAACATGCATTTCAAGGGATTTCACCTGTACACCATCAAGAACTATATGGTGATGAGCAAATATTATCATTTTATGACAACTGCGGCTTGCTTCCGTTGTTTCTTCACCATCCAATTCTGTAATGATTGGATGTATAGAGAGCCACTCGAAGAATCCTGGCAATTTTGCAATGCCAAGCGCTTCGTCATAGAGCTCTCTTAAAGATCTGCAAGAGCCAGTATCATCTGACACAGAGACAAAAAAGGAGCAAGTATATTAAACCCATTAGCAAATACAAACGTCACAAGTAGCTCCTTTCTTATAAGGTAAACAATTCTATTGATATTGGGGAAATCCCCGTACACAAGCAATATAACAAAAAGTAGAAAGCCGACATTAAACATGATTCTTTACAAAATCCACTTAATCATCAATGCAAATCGGGAATTCAAGGGTGCACCAAAAGGAAACTAGAGAGAAGAGGCTATTCCTCAAATATAGAAAATCATTCCCAACTTCCTCACTCAAACAGCCCAGCTCGCTAGTGATACTGTCCGCGCTGGGCCTAGGCCCTCACGGGTTTAAAACGCGTCACTAGGGTCTAAGGCTTGTTAACTTATATACCCAGCATCCTTCTTGTGTTTTGTCGATGTGGGACTCTGTCTAAAGTCTGGGTATTACATACACCCCCTCTTATGGACTTAGCGTCCTCGCTAAGGTTTGCCCCACCGCATGGAATTCGCCTAGACTCAGCAGTGAGGTTTGCCCCGCCTAACCGGGATTTGCCTAAACTTAGTTGAACTCTGACCCACCATCGGCAAGGCTGACACAAGAGTGGCTCTGATACCATCTGTAATAGCCCAGCCCGCTAGTGATATTGTCCGCTCTGGGCCTAGGCCCTCACGGGTTTAAAACGCACCACTAGGGTCTAAGGCTTGTTAACTTATAAGCATCCCTCTTGTGTTTTGCCGATGTGGGACGCTGTCTAAAGTCTGGGGTGTTACACTCACACACACCTTTCTATTTCTCTCCTTCCATACCACAAAGAGCTAGTGCTGTGATATCCCATACAGAGGGTCTTATCCATGACACGCACTCAAAAGCTTGTCAAAATAGCCCTAGTTTTGCATCCCTTTGCCTCTATTGCAAAAGGTGCTGCAATCCTTTGAGAAACTAAGGTCCTCATAGTTACTTTACCGTCAAAAGGTCCATGTAGTACTGTGCATGATGTCTCATCTTCTACGTACGATAACATTCTTCCAGTTGTATTTCCTCCACTTAGCAAATCCACATCAGTTTCAACTGACAGACATTAGTTTCCCTCTAGAAAGTTCCAATTCACCAGAGGACTTAAGTTACATTTATTTTATTTATTTTTGCTTATTATTCTCTTTGGACATGTCTAACAGGCCATATGTATCCAATATTTTAGATTTGGTGACAAATTGTGTACTCTTCAGTCTTCCCCATTTAAAGAAACTAATAGATCCATGTATAAGGTACAGATTAAGCCTAATAAACAATAAATTGACTATTGCTAATTGTTTTTCTCACAAAACATAACTACTGGGAAAATTGGATGAAAAGGACCAAGGAATACCACCAAACAACAGAATCTAGTTTGAAAATCCAGGGTCATTTATAACATACCATCAACTCTTTCAGGAGTTTCCAGTTGCACATCTTCAGTAACAAACTTTAAATCCTCAAAAGCTTTCTCTACATCTTTAGCGCATGAGTCATCATTCTTTACACCTTCAGCCTCGTTGGCACCACAGTTCCCAGAAGCTCTGCCTTTCAACAAGTCAACAGTAGCCACTGCCTGAGAAATATCTGATTTTTTTAAAGTCAAACTTATAATTTGGCGCCGCAAGGGTGGTAACTGCAAAAGCACATGCTCCTTCAAACGACGTATCTGGATGATATAAATAAATGAAGAATAAGAGATAAGTCTTCAATATCTGGAGGGAAATAAAGTAGCGGGGAAAAAAGGAAATAATAGTGCAGCATATCTAATAATAATAGTGCAGCATATCTAACTGTAGACGCTGACTATCTCAGCATAGAAAGCAATCTGTAATAATAGCTTGTGTACATGAATACATAATACTCCCTCTGTTCCAAACATGACGACCCACACACTGTCTTGAGAGTCAAAAGGCTATTCCTCAACCACAAATTTTTCAATTATTCTTTGTATTTTTAAGGTCTATGTGTCAGGGAGAACATCACATACATTTCTTACAGAATTTAATGTATTTATGCATATTGAGGGGGAAAAAAATCAATAGTTCAGGTTGTTGGGAGGGAGAGGATATATATTATGAGAACTTTAAGGTAGAACTACATCCAGAATTCTTATTCATTGGTTGTCATCGGCAACAACCTAAACTTCACATATTGGAATAATATTATCACAAATTACGGGCTTTACCAAATGAAAGTGCCATCATTAGATATCAAACTCAACTGTACAGCAATCTTCTGTTTGTCAAAATGAAATAGTGGATAGTAAACAAACTGGCAGCAGCGTGACATGAGCAGTTTGACATCATGTACTTACAAGTCGCTGAGAGATTGAAGATGAGGACAAAAACAAAGTACATCACGAAATATACAATGAATTGAAGCAACAAAGGAGCTACAAGGCCATACCATTACAGTTTGCTTCAGCAACACATTTAACTCCTCCAAGCGAACCCCCTTTGAGAAATCCTGTGAAGACCAAACCATGAACATTTTCCAGTGGGATTTGCCTCTCATTCAATATTTGAAGGAACAAGAGTCACCTGGAAAACCTTCCCTTGGCAGCCATGAACAAATCTAACCGAACAGTAAGTCTTTGCAAAGTCATATTTAGTCTTTCCAAGTAAACCGGGCCTAGGTGAAACCAAGAAAGAAGTATGAGAAGAGAATTAATGACCATCGAAAAATCAACAGAGTAAAAGGAACTCAGAGAAAATGGAGAAACAAGTAACTCACCATAAGATATTTATCTGATGAAAAATGTCATAAGGCCTACGAGCATTTAGGAAAACAGGAAACAGGCATCAGAATGCAATTGACAGATGCAGAAAATTGCCATAATCGAATAGAAACAAAGTACATTAGCAAGTTCAGACTGCCCTCAAAGGATAACTAAACTTCAAAGATCATGCATCAATAGAAGTGTCAATACATGCTACAACCTTGACAAAGATGGAGTCCCAGATAATAGAATTACATGCTTGGCCTTTGTCGCAACATCAAGAACAGTTGTTATCTGTCAAACAACAAAAGAGAACTCTTACGCAGTAAAACAAATAAGTATGGACTATGTACAGTAACTGATAATGAAAAGTGTCGATAATTGGAAGTGCAGCCGCTAAAAACCCGAAGTTCCAAATTCATGCATCATACCTCATAAACATCTTGATCCTTTAATGAAGAGAAAGCATCACCCCTTCTTCAATTGAGAGTTTTGTGCCTCTCAAAAGTTTGTTCTATATATACATCTCTAACCTACCATAAAAATTTATTTCTTGACAAATGCCGTATCTGATAGAGAACCAAGATGGAAAGTCTGAGACATCTATCCCAAACTTGACAAGGGCTCTCCATCTACTTCTTTATCAGCAAGTATACGAAAGTTGTGGCCTTGTAGTGGGTTCATTCATTGCTTATGGGTCCATCAAGTCGGTTTTGAGACTTGTGGTGTAAATGTCCATATCTATGACAACCTCAAAATTTTGGAGTGGAGAGTAAGCAGCCGATCAATCTTTGACCTATCAGTGAAAACTGAAGAGCTTTGACGCCATTTTTGAAAAGTATTCAATTAACAATTGTTTTTTCTCTTTAATCTATTTAGAGGTTTTGACTCCGCATCACCAATATCTATCATCACTAGAAAATATAGCAACTCTAACACAAATGATCCTGTGTTCAACCCTGATAAACTGCAAAGTGGATTTTCAACTCAGTTTTATGTTTGATCTAGAAGAACCTAAACTGGAAACCAGGAATATAAGCACATGCAGTATAAAGGAAGACTATATGGGTAATAACGTCATAGCTTTTCCCATGTTAACCAAAAGATTTTTGTCTTTTGCGTCCCACTTCAGTCATGCTTTTAGTTTCTAATTCCTAAGTCTTTTCTATTTGATGTTGACTAATTGGTTTTTTTGAGATCAAGCACAATTTCATCCTTTCACCAACCAAGTGACTCATGAAAAACGAGTATTTAGTGGAAAGGTTCTAATGCCACTAATCAAATGTTTAGGGATCAATACCCCAACTTTTACACCTCAACCATCAATTGGTATTATCGTAATCAGTAAATGGTTAGACAAAGAGCTAAATATATTGAAGTAAACACTTATTTGACTAGTTACTTAAAAAATAACTTGATCTTAGTTATCTAAGATTGTTTTTTCTCAGAAAGGACTTTGTACCTCGTCATTTTCACATGCTTTCTTTGTGCAACGCAAATTATGTGATTCATCCACAACCAAGGTGGCCCATTCTTGTTCCAATATGTTCCTCCTTAAACGACGAAGCATCGTATATGATATCACCACAACCCTTGGACATTTAGGTAAACGTGCAGGATTGTCTTTGTGACCAAAAACTAGATGAAAAGATGAATACATAAAAATCGAATGTAAGACATAAAACTAGAAAAGGGAGAAAACCTAGAAAGACAGCCAAGTTAGTCATGCTAGCTCTAAATGAATCAATTTACAGTTATAATTCCTAAACGAGGAACTCAGCAATATATTTGTTGTTTATATTCAACCCAAATATAGTTAACAACAAGGCTGTTTTCCGGCAGAACTTGACATATAAAAAAGACCCACATAACAAGGGAAATAAATTATTTTTTTAATCAGAAAGAAATCCATCAAAACAAGGGGAGAAATAGATAACATAAAGATAATAAAGAAATGGTTTTTTTAATGACAAGAGAATCGTGTTCAATGCTTTCTTTAGGTTGAAATCAACAAATGATTAATTTTTGTACACATAAAAATGAGAAGAGGTCTATTCATGCAGCATAGAGTCTGATCAAGGGTTCAGTGTTTCATTTATAGTCCCCAGAAGCTTGCCCTTCAATACGACCATTCAAAGAGTTAAACTATCCAAATAAGGATGAGAATGAAAGTAAACTAAACGGATAAAAACTTTGTCTAACTAAACCTGCCATCCAGGCCATAGAAAAGGTGGTATCTAAAACCATTCACTGCCATTCAAAATTTAGCCTTTTCCGAAGAAACAATCAGTACAACTCATCCAAAAGTTACTCAAGAAAAAGATACTATAAGAGCTATATAGCCGTTAGACAACTGAAAAGAACTCTATATGTGGAAAAACTGAAACAAACTTCCATTAGTTCACTCCTAAAGATAAAGGACAGTGGTAAACAGTAAAGGGCACGGACTCTTCACTTTCGATGCCATACCTGTGTCGACACGACATGGGTGTAGGTGTGAGTTCAGGTCTGGATTCTGTACGGGATCCGGTCAACTAATTTTGGGTACTTTGACCTAGATCAAAGGAGAAATTCTAGACAGATATAATGATTTTTGAAATGAAAACAAAAGCTAGGGTGAAATTGAAGAAAATGTAATATCTTGTATACACAAATTTCTATGCCAATCCTTTTCCTTTTATCTCCTTCTCGGATTCTCCTCTTGATTTACATTTCTCAATCTCTAAATACCTTGTAAGTTTTTCACATAATGTCTCATAATTTAGATAATTTTTATAACTCTATTTTTAGATATATGAATTATTTTTAGTCGAATCCCTGCACCCATATCTGTACTTGGATGTCTATCCCTGAATTTTAATAGTTAGATCATGAAGTAACCCATATCGGACACATGCACCTGAGTCCGATCAGCTTAGGGTCACTAAATAGACTTACATCAATTCCTTCTTCACTAGTATGTTCCCTCTAATTATCATACACCACAAAGACCTACTTTAGGATTTGTAAATCAACATACATGACAACAACTTTTATATCATTAATGACTACAACTTCTCCAAGCACTCATCCCTGGTCATCACTTTTCATAGAGAGAAAAAGGGGAGATAAAGGAAGAGAATGGTTATTAAAGATGGACAATTTTGAAACAGTACCCAAATGGATATCAGAAGGTAAACAAGGAAGCCAGCGCTCCAGTTCTTCAGCCCATGAATGTCTCAAAATAGCTGGGCAAACTATGAGCATAGAACCTTCATCCATGAAAGAACTTGCAATGGTGATAGCCTGAATACAAAATTGTGAGTTAATATTAGGGGAGAAACTATTTTGCGAAATGTCAAGCTACAGAAGAAGGTATTGAATTTAGAATATGCTAGATTCAAAACAATCAGTATAAGGCAAAAATGCAAGGAGACACAAACACATTAAGACTCATACAAAAAAGAAATAGAATTGTAGAATTAATTCAATAGATCCTCCGAAGTACAAAAGTCTACAACCAATATAGAAGATTGATTTCATTGACGACCACAACAAGAAACTTAGAACTGAGAGCTTTGGCAACCCAACTCCAATCTATGGTACCAAGCGCCATACGGAGGAATTTGCCATCGCCCAGAAGTTGTCATCTTTAGTATCAGTCAAGAACATGCTTAAGTATTCCTGTAATTTCCAATATAAGAGCATTAATATTTCTTCCTTAATTTTAGCGTAACTTCTACCAAATTTATTCCTGTCAAATTTGAGCTAGCTGAGTAACGATCAAGCCAAATCAAGTATCAGAACTTGAAAAAATTACTTTAAGATTATAGCTTTTCATCTAATAGCTGAATGGAGAAAAATCTATCCTACAATGAGTTACATATGTTAGAAGTGCGCTCAAAAAAAAAAGATCGCCCGTCTTCCTGAACAGCTAGTTACCTCAGACGTACATCGACAGTAATAGCAGGATTTCCTGTCTGCTACAGCAATATTCAGTTATCTATTTCAGCAACATTACCTGGATCGTTTTCCCTAGTCCCATCTCATCTGCAATGAGACATCGACCGCCCCTTCTCAATCCAAACCGAACACCTTCAAGCTGAAAAGGATGAAGTGTATCCAACAATCTTTTAGGAAGTGTGCTGATCAACTCATCAACCTTCTCATCAGGAAGATGCTCCGGCCTACAAGGTATCCATCGACCTGCAACGGATGAATGAGAAAGTCTCTCGACTACATTGAATGT
Organism: Nicotiana paniculata; assembly: GCA_005239505.1. NCBI lineage: Eukaryota > Viridiplantae > Streptophyta > Magnoliopsida > Solanales > Solanaceae > Nicotiana > Nicotiana paniculata. The sequence continues at coordinate 27,565 of ML335458.1, read as the reverse complement.
TCCCCAAGGGATCTCTTCACATTCAATGCTTCTAGAGTTCTTTAAAGACTTCAGAACTGCTTCATAGTCTGTAACTTGATAGACACAAGCCTTTCCCCCACTAGTCGTTTGAGTGCAATGCGACAGTGCCACCTGATCAGATAAACTAACATGGTTGAGTTCCTGGATTAATATCTTGGACTGCTAAAAGATAAAGGCTTCAGACAATTTCACAGTTTTGTAACAAAGGAAACAGATTAACAGTAAAATTACTCAATCCATCAATTACTAGATCAACGACATAGAAGCTTTGGATTCAATAATGAGTTAAAGAGAATGTGCCTTTAAAAGAACGAGAGAGAAACGCATAGATTCAAAGACAAACCAACTCCCTCCTATACCCCGAAATTTGACAACACTTTCGAAGGCGAATGAGAGATGATGATGTCATGTCCTATGTCGACCTACATATGCATCGGTCGGTAGGGTGTGAAACAACGGTGAGTGGAAGTATTAAAAGGAGACAAGGTTGACTTAAAATCACATGGAAGGAAGTTGTCTCCGAAGACCTATAGTTTCTTTGGATCAATGCATACTTAGCTAAAGATTGGCACAATGGAAGAAAAAGGTCTATATAGGTGATATCTACTAGTGGAGAATATGATCTAGTCTTATTAGAGAACTTCTAATAGTATTGTTATTATAACTATTACGTATATATATTTAACTTATTTTTCACTTTCACTGGTATAATGATAACATGAGTTAAGCTTAAAGGAGAAGTGAGGATTCATATAGCCGACCACAACTTATTTGGGACTGAGGCATAGTTGTTGGCCAATTATTTGAAGGAATAAATGAACATCTAAGCCCGTAAAATATTAAACATTGACTTACACTAGATGTCAAATTAGGAGAAAAGATAAAGCAACTTGGCATACATCACTTAACACAAAACACATCCTATCAATTGAAATCCTTGCAACCCAACATAGGATTTCACGTGAACTGTGAGCCCAGTGAAGACATAAATGTAGGCTATAACTAACATAGTATTGTGAGAAAAAATACTTACACATGAGAGACAATCTCTGAGTTTTTCCATACATTGTTGTTCACCAGGATAAGTAAATCCTTCCAGGGGCGCGGGAGTGACAGAGAATGAGTCCGGCGAGCAAATTTCAAGCCTGGCCCTAAACTTTTGTGGTGGAGGACTAGGGGTGCAGGGCATGGGAGGTGGGTTGAGGGGAGAGGGAGTTTGAGGCTTACGGAAAGAAACATTAGTGGAGTTGGCGGAGAGGGGTAAATGGGAGATCTTTCTGCATTTGAAATGCTTCCAAGAGTCTCGATTGGGTTCAGTGAGTCGGATTCTGCGCTTCGCTAAGGCGGCAAGACGATTGGCTTCGGCCCGCTTTCTTTGCTCTTCAGATATCTCTTCTTCGGCTTGTTCTTCTTCTCCCTTCTCCATTTTTCTCTCCGATTAGTGAGAGGAATTAGTGAAGAGTGTGGGGGGGGGTTTCTATCGAGAGACAGTAAGATGAAAACCGCGCGGCATTCTTGTTTCTTGATTCTTTATTTCTTTTCTTTTTATAATAATTTGAACCGCGTCGCGTGGGTTTGGTCATTCAAAATTTTGATTGGAGTAATGAGGGGCAAGTGCACAAATAGCCGCTTGAAGGATCGCATTTAACGCATAGCCCAAAATAATAAAGTATTCAATAATTAACTTCCAATTTGCGAGACTAATATTGAGAATCGGGTATGAAATTATAAACTTCAAATATATGACGTAAATTTTTCATGTGGCGCTTAATTTTGTACCACCGATTAAATCTGTACGCACTTTCTTTTTAAAAAATTTAACTAATATCTAAACTTTTAGCAACTTCAAATACATATTTGTTTCTCTTCTTCTTCACTAATGCTTTCTTCTTTCTTGTGTTTAAGGTTTCTTCTTCTTCTTAATTACAAAATTGGCTGTTAAATTTATTGTTGTTTTAACATTTGATGATGGTGAATTGTTCTTTATGACATTTGAAAGTTATATTTCAAATGTGAGTTCATTTGAAGTAGATTTGGGTGTTGAATCGTGTGTTGGATTGTTGAAACTCGAAGAACAAGTTTATGTTTCACAACTTCTGATTTTGAATCTAAAGTTGTATTGAAAAAATTGAACTACTTAAGATCTCATATTTTGAAACTTAAGTTGTCTGAAGTTGTATTGAAAAATTAAACTACTTCATATTTGAGCTTCTGAAATTGCAATTGAAATATAAAAGAATTTCGGATTCGAAATCTAAAGTTGTTTTGAATAACTTGAACTATTTAATATTTGAATTTTGAAGTTGCAATTGAAAGATAGGAGAACTTCATATCTGATTTATGTAGTTGCATTGAAGATATTGAACTACTTCAGATTCGAGTGGGTACACTCAATGGTGGCCCCAAAACTGGGCATAGATGCAAATGCCCCATATATGTATGAAGTTTGATTTTCCAAATCCCAACTTCGAACTTTTACATATTGGCCTAGATGTGTATCTAGGTGAAAATAGCACGGGCTAGCTAATGTTCGGACTTGTAATTGAAAAATAGTCAGCATTTGCAAAGTCATTGAAAAATAGTCATTGTTTTGCTGAAAAACGAAAAGTTCCAGCATAGCACGCGGAAAGTTCCAGTATAATATGCTAGATTGTGGAGCTCCTGAGTACAAATTTCCAGCATATTATGTTGGAACTCCAGCACACGAAAAGTTCCGGCATAATATGTTGGATTATGGAGTTCATGCCTATAAACTTCAAGCATATTATGTTGGAACTCCACCACATTATGAAATTCTAACACATTATGTTGGAATCTCTATGAAATTCCAACACATTGTGTTAGAATCTCATGTGTAAAAAATTCGAACTCCAACATACTATTCTTGAATTTTTCCAGATTTTAAGGGTGTTTTTGTTTATATTTTTATCTTTACATGATAAAACGGCTAAATTTCAATTACTTTTGAATTTGTAGCTATTTTTCAATTACCAATTGTAAATCTGGTTAATACCGATCCCCTCCCCCCCCCTCCCCGTATGTAGTAGGATTTCATAGGGCACGTGAATCCATGCTATGTATATATATATATATATAATGCACTCAAGCTCAAAATATCATATGATGCGATGGTTATTAGATGCGCCTCTTTAACTGAGTTTGTGAGTTCAAGTTTTATATTAATCTTATTTTTTCTTTCTTTTCTATAATTGGGCGCACCCACATGAGATGTGCTTGCCTGGTGTTACTTCTTGCACATTAATTAAGTACGTTATTATTATTATTATTATTATTATTTTGGTTTATTCTTTCAAAATTTTCACGCATCGTTACACCCCATGTTTTCGTACGCAAAAGTTTGTCATAAGTCAATTGATGTAAGCTCGGAAATGAGATCCTCTTTGAAAGTACATAAAGTAAGTTAATCATGTTAAATTGGGGGTTACAAAAGTTTAAGATCATGAATAACAAGTACCAAGATGGTTGGAAAGCTTAGAAGCTAAATGATTTGAAGAAAATAAGTTTCGTCGAAAGTCGATAAGTTGGGAATATAACAACATGTACTTTTGGGGTGAGACTACGGTACTTAACATGATAAGGAGATTATGCTATGAGTAATTCTAGCCATATGATAGTCTTGGGTTACATTTTGATGTCAAGTGGATTGTGGAACAAAAGTTGGCAAAGGTCATCACAAATCACATTCATAGTATGATGAAAACTAGGTCAAATGTAGCTAAGCTTTTCTCCAACTATACTTGGAATTACGACATGATCAGCCTACCAAATTAAAGATCTAAGAGTCTAGTGTAAGGCCCCGTAAAATTTAACCTAAAACCCTGATTTTCATGGTGCGGAGGTAGATTTATGTGTTGATGATTAAAGAGATTCGGACTTTTTGGGTTGAATAGTGCATTGGGGAGTTGAATTTTTTTTTGGAAGTGCAAGACGATTCTGCAGCCTATTCTGTGGTTACAGAACTGATTTGCGGACCGCAGATTTGTCGCAGACTGAGACAGACACTTGAGAAAATTTTTGAACCATTATGCGGTCTATTATGTGGCAGCATAATCATTTCGCGGGCACACAATCCATTGCAAATTCAACATAAAAGTTTTCGGAGGGGAGTTATGCGGCCACGGAATTTGTCTGTGGATAGCATACCGGTCGCAGAGTGAGACAGAAATACCCAGTTCTGGAGGGCCATTATGCGGTCAATTTTGCGAACCGCATAAGTGTTATGTGGTCACATATGCGACCGCAGATCTGCATCGGGGCTTCATTTTTCTAATTTTTTAGACCCGGCCCTAATTCAATATATTGAAGTAAAGTGCCACTTTTGAAGCAAAAATCTGATATTTCTAGAGAAAGGGAGTGCCATAGAGTGTGAGGGGAAGTTCCTAAGCTCATTGTTCATCAACTCCTACTCAAAGTTGATGAATTCACAAGAAAAATTCACTATGTCTTCATCCTAGAGGTAAGATTCTACTCCCTAGCCCTCAATTTCGTGATTTTACTGAAAATAGGTAATGAGAAAAGCAATTATTAGGTGTGGGAGTTATCCATTATGCATGCATGTACTATCAAGGGTTAGGGGAAGAATGTTGAGCTAAAGATAGACTATGGGTAGTGGAACGAAGGAATCCACCATAGGAGGACCTTGAACTCATAATACCCACTTAGTGTTTGATAAAATGCTCAAATGAGCTGGAACCATGAACTCCTTCCTAATTTGTATTCAAGTTTGCTATAACTCTAAATAGATCGAAGTTGTTAGGATTTTCGGAATTGTATGGTGAATTAAGGAAAGCTCAAAGCGAGGTATGTTGGCTAAACTCTTCTCTTAAAATTTAACCCCACAATATCCTTGTAAGTCCCGGATTGTTCATTATAAATTAATTATTCTGAATAATCCCTGTGGCGAAATATATATGTTCAATTTGTATTCCAATATTCTTGTTATGTTATATTCTATTTGAAAATGTGCTCGAAGCATGAGTTGCATATCTAAATGTTATATCTTTAAGTCGTGGTTCAAATGAAATCTATTATGTCAAATTGTGTAAGAAATCTCAATGTGCTTAACATTCTTATTTTCTCAATATGTGGACTTAAAGTCTTGAATAGAAATGCTTCGTTATTGATGATAAGTGTTGATGTTTGAAAGTGAAAGAGGTGAGCAAAGCATGAAACATGAAATACGACATACGTGCCAAAAATAATATTACATTTGGGGCTGATAGTGCCAATGAGACTAAGAAACGTGTAAAAGATGTTGAAATAAGTTATGAATCCTATTAATAACAAACACTTCGAGAGTATCGTTAGTCACCGAGGAAGGTTAGGTTGAAATAGCCTAATCCCGAAACTACACATGCCTTGGCCTAACCCCGAAACTACACATACTGGTGTAGGAATGGATTGTAATTTTCCCCCTCATTTGGGATGAGTTTGATGTGATGAAATATTCCCCTCTATTGGGATGAGATGATTTCTAGAAAAGGGTGAAGTCGATCCACATGGCATTGTGGTGAGAGGACCTAGCCGGTCGGGTCGTGGTCGGACAACATGTCGCATACATGGTGGTGATTGTGCTGAAATTTGCGATCGAGATAATGATTGAAACTATGATAGTGATTGTGATTGAGGTTGATTTATTCGGTAAGACGGCCTAGCCGATCGGGACATGCTCGGACTCCGTGCCAAAATCACGGTGTATATCGATGCTATGATCTCCCAACCTAAGCTAAAGGAAATTTACTTGACACTTATTCTGCTCCTAATTTGATGTTTTAGTATTGTATGAGGCTTCCATTGACTTATGATTGTTCTTCCTAGTGTTATCATTCGTTCTAATGAGGGCGTGTTTAGTCTTACATACTAGTACTATTCCATATATATTAACGTCCTTTTTTCCTGGGCCACTGCATCTTTAATAGATGCAGGTGGGTGTGATCATTGATAGTAGCACACCCTCTTCTAAGTAGTTTTTGTGAGCCCCCTTCATTCGGGGTCGTGTATATTTTTTCCCACGTGTATTATGTTTTGAGGTATAGTAGGGGCATTGTTGCCGATATTATCATAGTATTTTGTATCCATAGAGGCTCCGTAGACACATTGTGGGCTGTATATGAGTGTTGGGAAAGTCAAAGTAACCTTGTGGTATTTGAATCACTTGTTGCACTTTAACTATGATTGTGTATGCATTTTGAGACTATAAAATGAAGTGACTAATGATAATGGAATTCACATTATTCATGGAATCCACTCAATGTTTAATTAATGACATAAATATATCTTCTTTTTATTCATGGGCGAGTTGGGTAGAAGGTATTGTACAAGCTTGCTCAACCGGGGTATCTCGGTTGAGCGCCGGTCGCGCACCCCGTGGTCGGAGCGTGAAATCTAGTTTCCAACTCATTAAATCACTTGTCGATACGATACCAGAGTAGAGAGATATTTGCATTTTTGCAAGACCGCGCAAGCAGCTCCCTATGGGACCCACTTAGGTGGTTGAGATATCTTGATATATATGTGACGCCTACAATCCCGTTTTAACTCATTATTTTTCACCCTATTCAGACCCTTGACACCTAAAAACTTTCTCTCAAATTTCTCTCATGATCCAAGACCCAAACCAAGGGCAAACAACACAAGTCAAGCGTCGGAAATCCCGTGGTGATAGTGAGTTTCTTGTTCTTTTTGTGGTTGTTGATTTTGGTGTGGTTACAGCTCGTGCAGGGGGGTGTTTAAAGTGTTTTATATTCTATAAAATACTCTTTCAAGGTTTTCATATCAACCCTAGGTGATTTCAAGTCTTCCTAAGTGATTTTAATGTCGAGAAACCCGAATTGATTTCTAGTTTCGCTTCCTTGTTCTTGTGGCTGCGTTGGAAAGGATATTTCATGGTGAACTAAGATCAAAGTGGAGTTTTTCAATCTGTTTAAACATAAGTAGCCCCTTACTCTACATGTATTTAAGTTTATCCAAGTTACAGCTAAATCATTGAAGCTAGAACTTGTGAGATATCGATCGAAAGGCTTGTTAGTAATGTTATTGATTGTTGTACTATTGGGAGGTGTTCTTGCAGTGTTTTATGGCTGAAATTTTTATGGAGTAACCTGAGTATATTGTGTTGTTATTATCAACATTTTTCTGAATATAAATAAGAGGTAAAAGGTTCAAAATATAATGTGATTAGACATGAACCGATCTTACCGCTCGATGTGTCATGGTATTGGTTGTGTACCATATAGCTACTGGTTGTTGTTTGGGATATTTGGTGAATTTTAGTAACTTATGGTATGTAGTGAAAACAACGGAGGTGCTATCTGTTTTCTTGTAGAATATTGTTTTTGACATATGAGAGTTACAACGCTTATGTGATGACGACGAAGTCGATTTACTTATTAGAAATGTAAGAAGATCATATTGTGCTTAGTTGACGATTGGAGAGAAGATTGCAACGGTATGTTAAGGCACTTCCATCTTTCTTCTGGCATGACCTGAAGTGAAATGAACGTAATTGATACGCCATTTCATAATAGATCTACTCCTAGCAACTAAGATTGTCCATGTTGTTCTTTCCTTATAAAGTTTCCAAGCAAGTATGTATGATCCTTGAATCCTATTGAGGTTCATATTGATGGTATGTATGTACACAATGTTAATTGGAGGTGTGACGACCTTACGTCACTCCGAAAAGTTTTAGAACGTGGTTCCATGAGTCTAGCAAGCATTATATATGTATTTATTTTACTCTACCAAGCCTCACTATAGTCGGTCGGGTACGACACCTATTGTGAAACCACATATCAGTTGGATTTTACTGAGCTCCACGTGGCCAGGTACAATTTTACCGAACCTTATGATGGTTGGGTACGTTTTTATCGAGCCTATTACGGCCGGGTACTATATGATGATGACGATGATGATGCCCACAGAGGCGTATATTTTAAAAAGTTTATGCGTGTGCATGTGTGTGTTTATGTGTGTATATATATATGTCATGCATTTAATGTCAGTAGCTCGCAGAGGCACTCAAATGTTACATGTTGTATATTCTCTATTTTTCTTTGCATTACTATTCTTATTTATGCTTTCCTGCCTTACATAATCGGTACTTTTTTTGTATTGGCGTCCCTTTTTCCTGGGGACACTGCATTTCATACCCGCAGGTCCCGATAGACAAGTTGACAGTCTTCCTAGGACTGGGCATATATCGGGTATAACCGATAGCCCAAATCGAAAAAAAACCTATTGGGGTATCGTTATCGGGTTATTGGGTTAACAATTCAATAGCGGTTTAGTATTTTTTACTATTAGGTTATCGGTTTAGGCCTCGGTTTGCCAATTTTCTTAACGGGTTAACCGCTAACCCAATAAGATTTAATAAAATTACAATTTTACCCTTAAGTATATAAATACATCTAGGGCTTCATTCTCTATTTTTCTCCCAATTTTCCCAGCCGCATTCAAGATATCAAGTTTCATGGTTCACTCTTCAGAGTTCAGCCATCAATTGATTCAATTCTTCATCGGTTCTTCAAAATTCAAAGTACAGCCACATTCATATAATCTTAGCGTAAGTTTTGTTTTCCAAAACTTGAAATTTAATTACTTCTTTCTTAAGAACAAGTTTCGTTCCTTCATCAATTTCGGGTAAGTTTATGATTCTCTTCATCGCTTTACAATTCTCATTTTCCTCATTAATTTTTGGGTCACTATTTTTGGATTTCCTAAATTATTGTTTGAGGTTGTTTTGAATTTTATTTGAGATATGAACTAAAATTATGAGAAAATTCTTGTGCGTTGGTCTTTGAAGTTCTGTATTTAATTCATTTAATTAGATTTAGAGCATTTGGTTGTTTGTCGACATCTTTTGATACCTGGACAGTGGACATATTCCTTTGTTGTTTCCAAATTCAATAATTAAAGTTCAGTTCATGTGCGTTATATATTATGCTTCTTACCTCTAGATTGAGTTATCTTATCGGGTAAACCGATAACTGAACCGATAATGATCGATAACCAAACCAATAAATGATATCTTATCGGTTCGGCTATCGGTTTATCATATTTGTAAATCGATAAGCGATATGATAAACCGATAATATTCATAATTGAATCGAACCGACCGATGCCCACCCCTAACTCTTCCTAGTAGGCTATCAGCTCAGCGGAAGGTGTTGGCGCGCTCCACTTGCTCCGGAGTTGCCTATTTGGTCAATATGCTTTTGACATATAATAATTGGTATGGTGGGGCCCTATCCCGACCTTTATGATGTTTATATACTCTTAGAGGCTTGTAGACAGATTTCATGTATATGGATACTTGTATGGTCTTCGTGGTTTATGTTTTGAGTGTACAAGTGATCATGTCGGTTATAGGCTTGTATGTCACATGTATAAGTTTGTATATCATGTTGACTCATCCTAGATCGAGTATTCTATTATGTTTTATTCTGGTTATCTCATGATGGCATTTCCGACTCATTTACTCATGATAGTACGATAAGAATGATATGTTACGTTGATAATCAGTTAAGTAAGGAACCGGGTGCCCCTCACGGCCCTTCGGTTTGGGTCGTGACAAACTTTGTATCGGATAAGTTCAGTCTTAAAGAATCTACAAGCCGTATCTAGTAGAGTCTTGTTTATGGTGTGTTGCGTAACACACTTATAAGCAGGAGGCTACATGGCATTTAGGATTGTCACTCTTTATTCTTACTCTAGATTGTGTGGTAGAGCTCAATTGTAAGAATTCAAACTCCTAAATTCTAATTTATTCGTAATACAACGATACCTACATACAGAAAGACAATTGCTAAGAGATTGAATGTGGATGTGGAAGAGTTGAGTCAATGGAACTCGATATGCTTATGATAAGTAAATGTGAGGTCTTCAACAGATCATGTGTGTACTAAGACGTGTAAGCTTCTTGATAAGGAGTCTTATGGCATGAATATCTATCCAACCATTTGGTAAAAAGAAACGAGATAATCAGAATGTAGATACAAGTTTGAACAAGTAAAAGAAGCAAGGTGGTGAAGGGTACGAGGTATCCAGTTAGTGAAGATTACTAGTATTTACAATCCAGGGAGAGAAATATAAGCATTATGAGTTACTTTCAACATTAACAGAGATATATGCACTTGACAACACCCATCTCAGTTATGCCTTATGGGAGATAACATATATAGTTTAAGATAAGGATGGGATATCAGGATCCAATAAAGGTTAGAGTAACCCAAAATGGTTGATGGATTGTTAGCATTAGCTGACATTTCCGAAGGATATTGAGAACGTGGTAATAGTTCTCCTTATGAGACACCAAGATGGTGCACTCTAGAACAGTACACTTAGATATGAATACTAAAAGGGATAAATATTTACCTTAGTATTACTCTCGTCCCTAGTAAAGAGAGAATGTTAGGCGACCCGAAGAGCTAATGAGATGGTGCAAGGGGAGCTAAAAGCGAAAGAATATTTTGTTAAAGTTTTCAGAATAAGGTGATAAACAAAAATACTAGCAGGAGAATAAGATGAGAGTAAATGAAGCATTATGAGTAAGATGTGATAAATGAGTGATAATAGTAAATCAAAATATGAAAGGATGAAAAAGTCTATAGTCAAGTGAGGGAAAAGACAAGAGGTGACAGGCCTTGAGACAATAAAAAAAGTATAGGCCAAAGTCATATCCTCATTTCAAGAAATGAGTTGGTTAATCCAACATGATTACCAGAGGAAAAGTTAGACCTCCGGAGTAATAGAAATCAGTATGAGCTAGTGAACAAGATAAACTAAATATGAATTAGGGACAGAAGGATTTGATAATAGTCGGCATCATGTGAATTTCATAGATCGCGTTACTGCAATAATAAAATGGATAACAGAAGAATAACCTTTAAAGGTCATGCAGGAAGACGCTTTCCTAAAGTAAGCCATGTGAGCATAGTTAATCTTAAAAGACTCAGTGTGCCAGTTACACTAGGTGTCACCCTCATGCATAAGAAATCCTGTTATCCTTGGTGCAGAAGGGTTACCGCAAGGCGAGTAAGAGTCAGTGAAGAAGTGAAAAGACGCCAAATATGAGGAGAGGGGGGAAGATAGTATGATATGATATTAAGTCAGATTATGTGGTTCAAGTAACTATGAAATAGTAAAGGAAGGATACGATAAAAAGGAAAAAGGAATGAGATTTCATTTATTCAAATCCTACAGATATGTTACGACTCCAGAACATTATGCAAGCACGACATCGGGGAGAGGCAATAAGGGTTCCTACCCAGGATGTTATTTATAAATAAGTGTGAATGAACACTTGATACATAAGGCTAGAGGTAAGTTAAGACAAAAGAAATAACCCAAGAGAGATTAGAATATACAAATATGAGAATGGACCAACAATCAGTCTGTAGTTGATTCAGCAAGAGCCTAGTTATGGCTAGACACGAAGTCACAAATAAATCCACAGATCGTGAAAGATAAGCGTAGTGAACCCCAGCATCGGGAATTTAGTCTCGCAGATACGAGATCACAATCCTGGAGTAATATCTAGATATGAATTGGTGTAGTTAAAGGTACCATATAAGTGTTACAGAAATAAAAGAGAGTTCCCCTGAGGAGGCAATGAAAAGTTTCAATTCAGAAGCAACCTTACGAGCACAAGGGCGCATATATAAGTAATTAAGAATAATTATAGGCGAGTAAGAACATCAAAAATTCCTTCGGGTATACGATGTAATAAGCTCGTAGCTTTACAGGAGTTAGAGGGTCTCCCGTAAGTACTACTACAAAAGATTAGCTGGGGAAATAAGAAAGAAGGCTTCGACCTAATCATAGTGACCTAAAGAAGAAATGATTTTGTAACAACAGTCTCACTACAACATCTTATGCACTCCATAAGAAAGTGGTACCTATCGTAATTAATAAACGGGAAGTAAAAATCAAAAGTAGTATTCGAGATCATATGGGTTACATGGAATTTCAATATGTGTGGGGACTACGATAAGCCAAGCATTCACACAACAAGTGAAAGCACGACTTGGAAAATAATTGCTTACATTTAAAGACAATTGAGAAGGCACGAAAGGAAATCTATGGTGCTAGTAAATTAAAGGAAGATTGCGAGTAGTATAAATAGATATGTGTAGGTCGTAAGCTAATTTATTGTGGAGCCACAAGGGTTTACGCAGATAGGAGTAAGGATAAGAAAAGGTAAGTGAGAAGGTGATAAGAATAGGTAAGGCCTCGGGATTAAGCCCATCAAAACAAGAGAGCTGATGGTTTCCGTAAGTTATAGAAAGCTCAATATATCTTGAATGAACTCAGAGGAGTCTATGACTAGGATCATTTAGAAGAGATGGAATGTTGTCCATGTAGTAGAATAAGAGTGTAATTGTGATTAACAAGAGGATGATGTTTAGGCCTTCAATTGCGTAATGATTCAAAGAGAAGGGATTTCATTGATTACACTGGATTAGAATACCCCCCACAAGATGAATCATGTTGGGATGCTATGAAATATGGTTATTGAAGTATAGTATCGTCCCTAGGTAGATCGGGAAAATAACTTCAGGTGTTCCCCGATGAGACGTTAGCCCTAGTGACAATGCATTACGTAATAAGTTTCAAGTTATCAGTGATAGATTATAGATCAACATTAAGGTGAATCAACAACAAAGGGATTAAAGTTCCAATGTATGAGATGAGATTAGCATGTCATTCTTAAGATGAACAATAACTAGGAAGCATTAAAGGACTTAGATTTATACATGTAGATAAGCAGCAAGAGAGTAACCTGGAGTTGGGTAGCAAACCTTTGTATCAATAAGCCGAAGTAAGTGTTAAGGTATAGTATAACCTACCTAGATGTAGTAAAGACATAAGCATAGATAACCAAGGGTATGAAACAAGATATAACAATAGTCGTAAGTTCGACAAAGTACCTAGCGAAGAACTTCAGTAGACCTATAGATGCCTAGAGGGACAGTTTGTCATAGTTATGTGTATGTTCACAAAGTGAGGCCTAAAGATTGGCTAAAAGCTGGAGAAAAAAGGAGAGAAGAGTCGTATCGGTGCGCATACAAAGAAAGAGTCGTACAAGCTGCATGACATAAGGTAGCAATAGTTACGAGATTGGAAGCATTCCGACCACAAGTCGTGGTGTGAGAAAGAGGCCTAAAGGGCGGAATGCCCCGGTGTTTGGATTTATACACAGAACTGTTGCCTAGATGGAAAGGACATTATTAAAGTATTCGCAAGAGCTATTTATGACACTGATAATCACATTAGTCAACATTCGAGGACAAATGTTGCAAAGGGGGGAATGATGTTACACCCATGTTTTCGTACGCAAAAGTACATCGTAAGTTAATTGATGTAAGCCTGGAAATGAGATCCTCTTCAGAATTTCATAAAGTAAGTTAATATTGTTACAGTGGGGGTCACAAAAGTTTAAGATCAGGAATAACAAGTACCAATAGGGTTGGAAAGCTTAGAAGCTAAACAAATTGAAGAAAATAAGTTCGTCGAAATCGACAAGTTGGGAATGTAACAACATGTACTTTTGGGGTAAGACTAGGTTAATTAACATGATAAGGATGTTAATTTATGAGTTATTCTAGTTGTATGATAGTCGTGTGTTACGTTTTGAAGTCAACTGAGTTGTGGAACAAAAGTTGGCAAAGGTCATCACAAGTCACATTCATAATGTGATGAAAATTAGGTCAAATGTAGCTAAGCTTTCCTCCAAATATACTTGGAATTACGAAATGATAAGCCTATCAAATCAAAAATCTATGGGTCTAGTTCCAGCTCATTAAACCGTTCATCAATAAAACATCAAAGTAGAGAGATAATTTCATTTTTGCAAGACTGCACAAGCAGCTCCCTATGGGACCCACTTAGGCGGTTGAGATATCTTGATATATATGTGATGCCTACATCCCAATGTTAAATCATTTTTTTCATTATATTCATACCCTAGACACCTAAAAACTTTCTTTCAAATTTCTCTCATGATTCAAGACCCAACCAATGGCAAACAATACAAATCAAGTGTCGGGAATTCCGTGGTGCTAGTGAGTTTCTTTTTCTTCTTGTGGATGCTGATTTGGCGTGGTTAAAACTCGTGTGGGGGGTATTTTAAAGTGGTTTATGTTCTGTAAAATAATCTCCCAAGGTTTTATGTCAACCCTAGGTGATTTCAAGTCTTACAAAGTGATTCTAGTGCCGAGAAACCCGAATTGATTGCTAGTTTCGCTTCATTGTACTGCGGTAGCGTTGGAAGGATATTTCGTGGTGAACTAATCTCAAATTAGAGTTGTTATATATTTTTAAAGGTAACGATCCTCTTACTATACATGTATTCAAGATTATCCAAGTTACGACTAAGTCGTTGAAGCTAGAACTTGTTAGATGTCGATCGAAAGGCTTGTTAGTAATGTTGTTGTTTATTGGACTTTTTGGGAGGTGTTCTTGCAACATTTTATGGCTGGAAAATTTATGGATTAAGCTGATTATATTGTGTTGTTATTATCAATAATTTTCTTGAATATAAATAAGAGGCAAAGGGTTCAAAATATAGTGTGATTAGACATGAAGCTTGCCGCTCGACGTGTTATTGTGTTGGTTGTGTTCCATATAGCTACTGGTTGTTGTTTGGGATATTTGGTGGCTTTTAGTAACTTATGGGATGTAGTACGAATAGGGGAGGTGATTTCCGTTTTCTTGTAGAATATTGGTTTTGACATATGAGAGTTACAACGCTTATGTGATGACGACGAAGTCGGTTTACTCATTGGGGACGTAAGAAGATCATATTGAGCTTGGTTGACGATTAGATAGAATATTGCAAAGGTATGTTAAGACACTTCCTTCTTTCTTTGGCATGATCTAAAGTGAAATGAACGTAAACGATACGCTATTTCATAATAGATCTACTCCCATCAACTAAGGTTATCCATGTTATTCTTTCTTTATAAAGTTTCTAAGCAAGTATGTATGATCCTTGAATTCTATTGAGGTTCATATTGATGAAATGGATGTCAATAATGTTAATTGAAGGCGCTTCGACCTTACCTCACTCCGAAAGGTTTAGAACGTGATTGCATGAGTCCAACATTCATTATATATGTATTTATTTTACTCAACTGAGCCGCGCTATAGTCCACCGGGTATGGTACTTATCGTGCAACCACTGATCAATTAGATTTTACCGAGCTCCACGTGGCCGGGTACGACTTTACCGAACCTTATTATGGTCGGGGACGCTTTTATCGATCTTATTACGGCCGGGTACTATATGGTGATGATGCCCACAGAAGAGTATGTTTTTAAAGTTTGTGTGTATATATATATGTATCATGCATTTCTTGTCAGTAGCCCTCAGAGGCAATCTGATGTTACAGGATGTTTCTTCTCTATATCTCTTTGCATTACTATTTTTATTTATATTTTTCTACCTTACATACTCGGTACTTTTTTCGTATTGACGTCCCTTTTGCTTGGGGAGGCTGCATTTCATGCCCGCAGGTCCCGATAGACAGGTTGAAAGTCTTCCTAGTATATTATCCGCTCAACGAAAGGTGTTGGCTCACTTCACTTGCTCCTGATTTGCCTATTTGGTCAGTATGCTTTGGACATGTAATGATTGGTATGTTGGGGTTATGTCTCGATCTTTATGATATTTATGTACTCTTAGAGGCTTGTAGACAGATTTCATGTATATGGATACTTGTATGGCCTTGTCGGCCTATGTTTTGAGTTTGCAATTGACCATGCCGGTTATAGGCCCATATATCACATATATAAGTTTATATATCATGTTAGGTCGTCCTATATCGATTATTCCCTTATGTTTTATTTTGGTTATCTCATGATAGCCTTTCTGGCTAATTTATCCATGATAGTACGATAAGAAAGATATGTTATATTGATACTCGGTTGAGTAAGGTACCGAATGCCTGCCATGGCCCTTCGGTATGGGTCGTAACACACATTGAAATTCCTATTCTTCTTTTGTCACCATAAAGCTTTATATGTTAAAAGAAATGCATTTATTACCGTTAGTATCAACGGATGTAGCATATAGTCAATAGTTTCAGCTGACCTAACATTTTCGACACGCGATACATATATAAATATAAGAAAATTGCTATTTAAAAGGATTTAATTTTGAGATAATAATTTCAAAAGTGTAATGGGTGCAATCACAAAGAATTAAAGGAATCACAAAGAATTAAAGGTTGAATCCAAAATTTATTTATCTCGAATCCACCTCTTCGTAATAGCGCACACATCCTCCTAAAATATTGGATATTGGTCTAAATTAGATTCAGCAGTTCGTCAATCCGGCCCAACTCTCGCATGAAAATGCTTTTGAATAACAAGCACAACTAGCCCTAATGGAGTCGCACATTAGCTCTTCAATTTTTTTTTAATACTACTTCTATGATGGCGAGTAGTTATTGGTAAAATTTCTTTGAGTATGACGAAATGCAATTATTATGTCAAAATTTAAACTCTTTTGACATTTCTTTTCGTTATAAATAATTCAATAATCCTGAAAATAGGTTAAAATGTGTGGTTTGTACGTGATCTTTTCTCGTTTATAGTTCGATGGAGTGATAATTTGAAAATTAGTAATTACCAAAATTATTCAAATTATTGTAACATATTGTTGGTCCCAAACGCACATGCAAGTATACATGGTCGTAGCAAGTAATATAATTTTAAATCGAATGTCGAACCCACAGGGAGTACTTGCTGAATCACTCTAATTGTTATTTAATCGAGCCAAAACAAAATCCAGNACTAATTATCAAGTGACAAAAATATTGTTATGTATTCAGTAGAGACAAATATTCCAGGGTTGTGATCTATTCACCACTCGTATTGCATTCTAATTAACTCTCCCTTTCATATAATTCACTCATGGTTACTAATTAATCAATAAACACTCTCATAGCCTTCTCCTGAAGCACTACTCACCTATTCTCAATAGATTAACACCTATATTCCTATGAAATTAATCTATTAGAACGCACTAAGATTACGATGTTTAATTAAGCAGGGTGACTAGGTATATTCCTATCCTAACCACAAATCCACTCCCCTGAAGGGTTAAGATCGCGCTCTCTTCAATTCTTCTCTAATGTATATACGGCTTTCCCAAGCATAACAAAGATAGTATATAGAACCTAACTGCTGGCCAGACAATTAAGCAATTAAACGCAGAATTGAAGAAACAACCATATATTGAGTGAACTATAATCAAGGTTAAATTAATGTCGAATAACAATATTAATGGCTAAATCACAACCCCAGAAAAATGGGTGTTTAGCCACTCATGCTAGAATCAAACAATTGCATAAGTGTTGCATAAATGGAAAATACTAGAATACGATAAAGAAAACTGAGAAATCCTCTGCTTCCTAATGATCCTGTGTGTATCTTCTCTCCAGAAATGGCATCCTCCCCTCAAAGTTGTGTTTTTGGGTCTATTTTTATGTTTGGGACAAACCCTAAACGTTTAGGAGACTTCTATTCAAAACGAGAAACACTTAAAACCTTCAAAACTCGGATTTGACCGGACCAGGGACCCCAGGCGTTAAGCCCCAAACACCCAGCTATAGCCTGGGCAGGCCTGGCGTTAGGGCTCTAACGCCCAGCTAACGCCTGGTCATGCCAGGCTTTAGGGCTCTAACGCCCGGCTATAGCCCGGGCCACTCATTTTCGACTCTTGAGCGTATTTTTGACGTTTATGCATCCATTTAGCTCGGCTTCCATCTCCAATTCACCTACACATGAAATAGACTCCATTATGCACATATGACGTGTATTTTTATCACAAATGCACATAAAATGTAAGGTACATAATGCTTAAAACCATGAATTCTAGCCACGCATCACATATAACCAACAAACACTAGAGTATGAGGAGAAAGAAAAATTTTAAAAAGAAAATCTTTTGTAGCTGTGGCAATATAAATAATAAGGAAATTAGAGAAAATAAAAGGACCGAATAAAATAGATGCTGATCGATAGAACATTTGATTCAACCACATCAGTTCATATCCTACTTTTTTGCCTAAAAGTTCTATCATGTATAGCCTTTGAAAAAACTATGAAAAAAGGTGAATAAATAATTTTTAAATTGAATATGTGTAAAATTATCAACCACAAATAGAAAAAAGGTTTCAAAAACAAGCATTCGATTTTCTAAAGTATAAAGATTTTTTTATAAGTTCCTTAGTTTCATTAAGGGTTCTGGTTGTAACTTGTTTATTATTATTTTTTGTTTAATTAGTTGTAAATCGTAAAAATGTGGTATTTTGGGGGGTGCTTTTTAGCTTTTGACCCGGCTTGTCCCATGGACAAAACTTTAAGGTCAAATTTAAAAGTGTTGTCAATGGGACAAGCGAGGAGTAATACTTGTTAAACTTGAAGTTGTGTCAATGGGACAAGCGAGACAAAAATTTAAGACCATTCACTTTGAGAACTATTTGTGTACTTCACCCATTTTTATAGGAAAAAGAATAAGAAATAGCCAAATTTACAATGGGTAATTGAAAAATATTCACAATTTCAAAAGTAATCAAAATTTAACCACTTTTTCATGTAAAAAAATCTGAATAAAAACACTCTTAAAAATACAAAAAAAATCCAGCATAATATGCGGGAGTTCGAATTTCTATCATATGAGATTCCAACATAATGTATTGGAGTTCCAACATAATATGCTGGAAGTTCATACACAAGAGCTCCAATGTCTAGCATATTATGTTGGAACTTTCCGTGTGTTGGTGTTCCAACATAATATGCTGGAAGTTTATGCGCATGAGCTCCATAATCAAGCATATTATGCTGGAACTTTTCGTGTTTCAGCAAAATAGTGGCTATTTTTTAATGACTTTGTAAACGCTGGCTATTTTTCAATTACCTGTCCGAAAGTTGGCTAGCCCGTATTACTTTTACATTTTTATGTGATTCGTTTGTAATGTTAGGCCTTATGGGCCAACCGAGACCGACCATTGAGGTCGGTGGGCTATTTGGAGATGTCTGAAATCCCCCAATTTAAATGGTCTAAAAAGGGTAGAAATGACATCAGGTAACCGCTCTAAAGGGTTGTTATTTAGAAATTAGTCAGTGCGTCTTGAATTTCTATTTTTCAAGACAAAAATGTCCTGAATTGTCTTAAAGTTAAGATTTTTAATTTAAAATTTTAGAACAAAATAAATACTAGCTAATCTCTAAATAGCATCTCTGAGAATGGCTATCTATGCATTTTCCCCCGAAAAAGTTCTAGTGTTAACCAAATAGCCGTTCACCTAATCTCTTAAACTAAAAATAGCCAACGAATGTATAATATATGTATAACCGTGTTTAATCAATGAATAATCTATGTACCGACTAAAAAATATAAACATTAAATCTGGCTGACCATTTGTATAATAATCCGAAAGTGTACCGAAGCAACAGGTTGGATTGGGTCATCTCAATGTACAAGCCCATTTTGACGGCTCTGTGAATTTCGGGTAAAATTAAAAAATATCCAGATTTACAAGTGGTAATTGAAAAACAACCACATTTTCAAAAGTAATCGAAATTAAGCCACCTTTCATGGAAAGATAAATATGAACGAAAACACTGTTCAAAATTCGAAAAAATATTCTAGCATAAAATACTGAAGTTTGAATTTTTTACATGTGAACTTCCAGCATAATATACTGGAGTTCACTATAATATATTGGAGTTAGCATAATATATTGGTTCAGCATAATATGTGAAAGCTCATACATAGGTGCTCCAATCTTCAGTATATTATGCTGGAACTTTTCGTGTGTTGGAGTTCTAGCATAACATGTTGAAAATTCATACACAGGTGCACCAATCTCCAGTATATTATGCTGGAACTTTCTGTGTTGCAGCAAAATGGTGGTTATTGTTCTATGACTTTGCAAACGCTGGCTATTTTTTAATTACCAGTCCGAAAACTTGCTAGCCCGTGCTATTTTCACTTGAATTCCATGCAATACCGAAAAGCATATTGTTCGCCAAACATCGTGCAATATTGAAAAACGAACAAAAATCAGCTTGTTAGAAAAAACGGAGAAGGGTCGGATATACCCATCTACTATCATCAATAGTTTAAAAAAGCCCCCGTTATACTATTAGGACATCCTAATCCCTGACGTTATACTATTATGTGTATAAGCCCTTAGTTTAACGGAAGTAACACGTGGCACGCGTATAACTATCCGGGCTGTTTTATAAGTGCTCCGACCCACACATAACCCAATCCGACCCTAACCCTCTCTCTCCATCCTTCTGATTTCCATCCTTCTGATTTCTCTTTCTTCCTCTTTGCTTTTTGCCTTATGATTTTCACACGTTTTACAATTGCAGATTTGCGGTATGAGAACCAAATTCTGGAAAAAATGATTTTGATTATTCAACTCATTATACTTTCATAGATTGATGAATCTGAAGAAATACATTTCTATAATTCATATTATTTACCTTTTATCAAATTTACATAATCACGATTCCTTCATTTTTTTTGCTTGTTGTTTTGCTTCTTTCCTTACCTTGGTTTTCTCTGCCTTTTCTTCTTTTTATGATCTTTATCCCTCTCTTTCTTCTTCATCAAAAGCTGGTTTTGAAGTTTTATGGGGTTCAAATGGCCACTAGTTTAAGACAACTTTATTTCTTGAAAATTACTCCAAACCCAGTTAAACAACAAGAAGTATATTTAGATAGAGAAATAGTGATACATATAGAGATATAAAGCAGTGACGGGGTTAGATAGTCACGAGCAGGTGGGTGCGAAAATGGAGAGAACAGTTCAAAGGGAGCTACTACTACTACTGAAATGCAAAACCAGCAGCATATGTCTTTGATGGATTTTATTTTAGCTGCTTTAAGAAAATCAATGGTGTCTTGTAGTGTAAATCGACACCCTCCCACCTCCTTCGTCCAATTCCACCCAAAATCAAACATATGAAAATGTGGGACGCACACCAACCTCATCATATATAGTCTGCCTGGTCTCGTTAATAGATATAGCTAGAACCAGACCAGATTCGAGAAGGAGAAGAAGAAATAAAGAATTTTTTTGAGCAAATTGTAATTGAATTCGAATTGAAAAATCGACTGGAGGACTGAGTATTGTCGATAATGGCCGCATTAGCCATATATGTTCCTATGTGTTTGTGTTTATTGCTGGTCTTGCTATGTGTTTGCGTGTATTGTCTTTCTATTTTTTGGCGGAATTTGGGTGAAAGAGTTCGTAGGTTGTTTTGATGAAGAAGAAAGAGAGGGGAAGGATGAAAAGAAAGTAAAAATAATAATAATTAAAAAGTGGAAACGGAAAGAGATTTTGGAGGAGAATGGGTCTGGTTAATGGGTGGGTGAGTTTGTAAATGAACCGGGTATGAAAATTAGGGGTGGGCTTTCAATGCATGTGATGCCACGTGTCCCTCCATTAAAATTAGGGGTAAATATGATTAATTGTATAACGGTAGGGTTATCTATAGACGGATACTCAAACGGAGAGTAATTTTTAACTATTTCTGATAGTACAGGGATATATTTGACCCTTTTTCGTAGAAAAAATAAATGCGGGGCGAGAATAACATTAGCGTACCTGTCAACGCAACGGAAGAATCGTTAAACTCACCACCGAAACAATTTCCCCAAATCGAACTTTGAATCACTAGGAAACAAAGTGTATTCCCACAAACCAAATGCCTCTTTTCTGTGTGTGTATTTTTATTTAGAGAAGAAAGAAGAAGAGAAGTTCCTTCCAGAAGGAGAGTACGTACTTCTTGGGCAAATTGAGAAAATTGGTTTATCACAGATTTTTCCCACACCTCTGTACATTAATTCCTCCCTACTAATAATGGTTATATTGGTTTAAACTACCCCACTACTAATAGTGGTTGTATTTGTTTGAGCTACTAGGGTAACTTCCTTTTAACCTTCCAATCTTATCCTCTTTCTAAACGGATCGGATCAATCCACATGGGCGACCCGTAACTTAAAATCCAATATCCTACATCTCCCACTTCGCACATGGTGGACTAGATCCAAGCTAGTACCATGGCAATAACACTCGTAATTCATACTAGCAAATAGTTCGTGCGACCTGCGAGCATTAAGAGCTATAATATTCTTAAACCCTTTAAGGTTGCTTAACAGATCAATGTAATAAACCAATCACATGCGGAAAGGATTTACTACTAACATGAGGATCTTATTACTCGCTATATCCTAGACATCACCTGCTACTCCAGTAGCTAGTTATTTAATCCCTCATCCTTGAAAGAGGTGAACTCGAGTTCATGTTTAACTTTGTACTCATAATTACATTTGATACCCTCATGGTAAGTGTAATGGTCGACCTATGAATACAAGTTAAATTACAAAAAAAATATTTATTTGTCTTCCCTTTCTACTCGAATCTTTCCATTCCAAATCAACTGTTTTCCTAGACATACATTGCATTGCCGAATCACTCATGGCTATTAATAACATGCTAAAGTAACAACACTGATTGGCATTTCAAGAAACAATAAAAGGTCAAAGGGTATTCCAATAAAAGTTAATGTAACTTCTTTGGGATCTCACACAATGAAGAAGCAGGGATTCATTCTTCCATTATCCCATGGTCGATAACACACGTGGTATGAAACACATGTTACTGTGTTCTCACCTTATATTGGCGCGTGTGTCTTATTCTTTTAATCATTCAACACCGTACAAATCTTGGTCTAGACACCTCCAAATGTCTAACCCGAGTTTCTCACATCAATAATCCTCAAACCATCTTCTTAGAGAAACTTGCATATGACTTACAAAACAAGTCATAATCGTATCGTGAAATTCGTAAGTCTAATTAGTTGTCAAGACCGACCTATACAAGTAAATATAACCTCACATTATCCAAGGTTCTATAAGGTCTCATCTCTTCACGATTCTTAACGTAAGAGGCGATTGCTCGTGTGAGAGAGCCAATCTCGCGACTTGTTCGACACACTTTATCAACAAAACATTCATCACATGTGTACGAGATATAAACATAAATTCAAGAGTCAAATTTTGATGAGAATATTATAATACTAAAGTCATTTTACAATACATAAATATATTCATATCCTTAGCAAACCTAGAGCCATAACATATTTCTCAAACATGTCTCTAAATATCACCTTTGTAAAAGGATCAGCTATCATGCTTTGTGTAGGAATGTATTGTAAATTTATCTCTCCACTTTCTACCATGTCTCTTACAAAGTTATACTTGATGTCATTGTGTTTGGTATTGCCGTGATACTTAGGATCTTTTATATATGCAATAGCCGCTTGACTATCACAATATAGAGTCATGGGATCCTGAGAGTTCTTTGTAATATCCAAATGCTCAATGAATCTCTTCAATCAAACAACTTCTTGTACTACGGATGCACAAGCCACGAACTCAGCTTCCATCGTTGAAAGGGTTGTACAGGGTTGTTTCTTACTTTTCCATGATATAACACCACCATTAAATAAGAAGGCATAACCGGATGTTGATTTTCAATCATTCTGATCACCAGCCCAATCAACATCTGTATATCCTCTCAAGTATAAATCATTTCCACTGTAACATAGTGAATAATCTGCAGTTCCCTTTAGGTATTTGAAAATTATCTTCACAACTTTCCAATGATCTCTTCTAGAATTGGATTGATACCTGGTAACCAGACTTACGACATAACAAATGTCTGGACGAGTACACATCACAACGTACATCAAGCTCCCGACAACACTTGAATATGGAACTCGAGACATGTCTTCATTTTTATTTTCAATCTTGGGACACATTTCAAGGCTTAAAGCTTCACCTCTCGCTATAGGAGTATCCATGGATTTGCAACTATTCATGCAAAAATGCTCCAAAATTTTCTTTATATAAGTTTCTTAAGATAGACTCAACAACTTTTTGGAACGGTCTCTTTGGACCTTAACTCTAAAGATATAGTCTACCTCGCCCATATCTTTCATGTCAAATGACTTTGAAAACCATGACTTGATAGTTTTCAAATACTCCAAATTGTTTCCGGCCAATAAAATCGTGCACATAAAGAGAAAGAATTACAAACATCCCGTTGGACTTATTCACATAAATGCAATGGTATTCATTGATCATGGTGAAATTATATGAGATCACCTCCTTGTGAAATCTCAAATACCATTGCCTTGAAGATTGCTTCAGGCCATAAATAGATCTTTTCAATTTACAGACTTTCTTTTCTTGGCCTTTAATGATGAAGCCTACAGGTTGTTCCATGTAGATTTCTTCGTTTAGTTCTCCATTGAGAAAAGATGTCTTCACGTCCATTTGATGTAATTCTAAATCCAAACGTGCAACAATAGCCAAAAGTAAGCGAATTGAGGTAAACTTCACAACTGGTGAAAATGTTTCCCCATAATCTATTCCAACTTCTTGAGTAAAGCCTTTTTCTACCAATCGTGCCTTGTATCTTTCTATTGACCCATCCGCTTTGCGTTTAACTTTAAGAACCCATTTTTTCCTAATGTCTCTACGCCCAAGCGGAAGGTCAACTATATCCCAGACTTTGTTGGTTTTCATGGATTCTAATTCTTCTTTCATTACTTTCATCCAGTCATCTTTTCTATGGCTAGATAAAGTCTTAGTTGTCACACCTCCTTTTTCACCGGTGAGGGTAATAAGGGAGTTTTTCCAATTAAAGTTATATTATTCGGTTTTGGGACTTATTATTATTTTAGAGTCGCCACCCGGGTTTTTGACGATGTTCCGGGACACCGTTTTGTTTTAAAATCCCAAACCGAGGAAATTTTGACTCTGTTTTGATTTGTCTGCGACCAGAAATCCGAGTAAGGAATTTTGTTAACCCGGGAGAAGGTGTTAGTCACTCCCGAATTCCGTGGTTCTAGCACGGTCGCTTAACTATTAATATTTGGCCTAATTATCTAATTATTTACATATTTTAAACCTATTGTGCTTTTTAGCCTTTTTTCACTTTTAAAAAAACGCTTTTAATACTTATGGATTTATCTTGAAACAAGTCACGATGGAGTGCACTCATTTGTTTTTGGACATATTACAATTACGCCACATAAAATGCACCCGCAATTGCAACACGTGATTTTAATATAATTTGAAGTTGAAGACGGGGACATGAGTTGTCACACCCGAGTGTAGATTACGTAGTCAAGACTATGATCGTGACGGTTTTATGGTGCCTATTTGAGGTGATGTTTGATTATTCACTAAGTTCTATAATTTCGAACTAAAAGAGGTATTTTTCAACCTAGAGGATATGTAGAAGGTTGTCTAAGATTAAGTTCACTAATCTAAAGACGAATGTTTGGGCTATGGCTATATTTTAGCCCAATTTAATCATTTAACCCTTTGGCCAATCCTAATTTTGGCTAGTTATAAAAGAGATAAAGCTATATAATTCTATAAAGGAAACATGCCAACACATGGAGTTTTACAAGAGATTCAACAAATTACTAAGTTACAAGTTATACATTTTAAAAAGGTCAAGTGCACACCTTTAGCTACAGTCGAATATTGAATTAACGATTTTCATCGACTTCAGGTGGACTAGATACATGCCTTCATATGTATTGAGTCTTGTTTGATAGCGTTTATACATTTATTGTTGTGAATTCAGAAAGTTTGAAAGATATGAGATGAATCGAAAGAGTTTTGGATCACATATTCCTGTTTTGTATATTTTTCGAAAGTCATAGAATCTGGAACGATTATTTTCCAGAATCTTAGTAAATGTTTACAAGGAGACTGATCTGAATACAAACTCATACTAAATGCCTTTAAATAGCAAAATATATATTTCTATATTTCGAAATTCAGTAGAGGTAAATTAAATAATTTTAAGATAGATCACAGGGCAGTTTTTGAGCAAAAGAGAACTGTATTGGGCCATTTTCAGTAAATTGGATCAGCTTTGAGAGAATTTCATACTAGTAAGAAACATGGAAATAAAGCTAAATGCTAATTTAGAATGTCCATTCCATATTTATAAACCTTAAAGTTTGTAGAGACAATTACATGGATATTTACTATGAAATACAATTTCCTAAAAAAAAAAATTAAATAAATAAATAAACTGTCAACTGCTGCTCCTGTGCAAGCTAGCAGCACTTCATAACCCCAAACCTGTATTTTCATAAACTTTCTCCAAAAAAAAGTGAGTAGAATATTTATGCATTTTTTTTTGTGGAGAGAATCTGACCATTAGGAGGTCAGACCTGCTCCCTTAATGCAACTCAATTAGGAAAATAAACCACATTTTTAAAATAAACTTCAAAGAGTTCACACATATCAGGAAAGATTCAATATCATTTACCAACATTTTTGACACAAGATTTATCTATTTTATTAAGCTAACAAAAGAGAAAATGGCCTAAAACATCAAGAACACCAACTAGCATTCGCAACACCACATCCTCAGATTTGCATATAAACAAAAAGGAAACTCAAACACAAAACAACAGATTTACATAATAACATAGAACAAAAGGTCATATTTGAAATTTCATTTATAATAAGGTGTTACATACCTCAAAAATGAAAAGGAAATAGCAGGGAGAGATCTGGACCAAATAAAGGTCCGGAAACTGGAAATTCAAAGCTCAGCAAACAACACACCAACCAGCCACAAACCAAAGTAAGAAACCCAGGAAAAAACAACCACTTGAATACCCAAAAACTCGAGTAAAAATCCTGAATGAAACCTAGTTCTTCAAAGGAAGGAATCACAACTACAAGAAAGACCAAGTTCTAAACTACTATTTGTACTCATTCTGTTGTGCATTTGTTTCTATATCTTTTTTTCTTTTAAGGTAATGAATAATTTCAGGCCTTAAAGTGGGTAAAAATTTGTTTTCCAGAGGTGAAAAGGTTTCTAGTGTGTGTAACAATTTTTTGGTAAAATTTGTGCAGAGAACTTTCTCAAAGCTATGTGTATTCCAGATCTATCAGTAGTCAAAAAAGTGTATTTTTTCAGTAATCCAAAAGTGTGTTTATAGGTAAAAAGTGTGTGTATATATAGAGGTTTTAGGATAGGATATTCTCAGCATATTTTTTATTCAATAAGCTGAAAATAGTACAAATGCAGCTGTCAACCCTATCCCTTTGGGACAACTGCACCTATTCTAGAAAATTTTAGCCCTTGAAATTACCTTTTTAACCCCAAAAAATCTGATTTCCTTATTCTAGAAGGTTCTTTGGTTGTTACACCCAAGATTCCTTTAGCTAAAAATCCTATACTACCCCTTAAAGTCTCTAGAATTACCCTTAGGTTGACTAGGGTTAAGCTGATTGGGGTTAACTGTTAACCTGGGTTAGTTACCCTTAATTAGTCATTTAGTTAATCAAACCTAATTAATCTTACCTAGGATTAGATGGTTGATTAGGTCCTTAACTGACTTCAAATCATTTAGGATTTTGGTTGATTAATGAGAATTAACTAAGTTGTTAGACT
>MDKI01137907.1:0-15167 GCA_005239505.1 Nicotiana paniculata | reverse complement strand
TGTGAAGCGGTCGCATGCAAACACAACATCTTTCTTTCAATCCTTTCCAAATAACAATTCTTTAAAACACCAAATTCTCGGTTTTCTTGAAACAAAGTTGCATACAATGAAGTTATAAAGAATATATCTCAAGTTAATGGAATTCACATGGCATGATGTGGGCCTAACTACCCGGACATAACAATAATAGTCACTACACACGGGCTCTCGTCACCTCGCATGTACGTAGTCCCCCACAAACAATAACACATAATCATTTAATTCATCTATGAGGAAACTTTCCTCTTACCAGGTTAGAAAGGAGACTTACCTCACGTCAAGTCTACTTCCCGGGTCAAGAATGCGCCCAAAACTCCAAATATTGCATAAACAAATCAACCTATACTCGAAAGTCATTAATTCTCCTACTTAAATGATCATTTCAACCTAAATTGGGAAAATCCTAAAATACACCTCCGGCCCACATGCTCGGATTCTGGAAATTTTTGAAGGAAACTATCACCCATGACCTCTGGATCAATATTATATAGTTTTTGTATGATTCCTTAACAATTTTCTTGGTAATTTCCCATTTTTGTCAAAACAACCTAGGTTTTACTCCAAACCCATGATTTCCACTAATTTGATGTGTAAACTACCTTAGGATTTAAGTATTAAGCTAAACTTATTGTAGGAATTACTTACCTTACAGTAGCTAGGTCGAATACCTTCCTTGCACTCTCTCAAATCGCCCAAAGATGAAGAATAGTTTTCAAAAATGGCTAAGTCTTGTATTTAAAACGAAACTCACTGCCTATAGGCTTTTTGCACTTGTGGCTCGATGACCGGACCTGCAGTCTCGCATCTGTGAGAAAAACTCGCATCTGCGGAGAAGGGGAAGGGGGCCTGGCTTTGAACCTGCGGAGCAGAGTCCGCACCTGCAGCTCCGCTTCTACGAAAAGAGGTCCGTATCTGCGGAAATGGGAAGCTCCTTCAGGAGTCGCACCTGCGAGGCTGGGACCGCAAAAGCGGTCTCGCACCTGCGACTTGACCTCCGCAGGTGGGGTCGCACCAGATTTGGTGCACCAGCAGTCATTTAAGGCTGGTTTTTTCCTCGCTCAATGCCTGAATGGCATCTGGGCCCACCCGAGACCCCGTACAAATATACCAACAAGTCCTAAATCATAGTACAGACTCGCTCGAGCCTTCAGAACGTCCGAAACTACGCTAAATCTAAAAATCATACCCCAAAACCTATTGGATCACGAACTTTAAGTTCTTCAATTCACTTTTAATACGCCGAACCTACCTATACTACTCAGAATGACACAAAATTTTGCAAGTAAATCATAAATGACATAAAGAAACTATTCCACGTCTCGGAATTCCATTTGGATCTCGATAACACAAAAACACATTCCAAACCTCAAGTTTAAACTTATGGAAACCTTAATTCACTATTAGGTGCCGAAACACCCCCGGGTCATCCAAAACCCATTCCGAACACACGCCCAAGTCCGAAATCATCATACGAACCTACATAAACATTCGAATCTCGATTCCGAGGTCATTTACCAAAAATGTTGATTGAAGTCAAACTTAGCCTTTAAGGCCAACCTTAAGGAGCTAAGTGTCCCTATACCACTCCAAACTTCCCCAAACCTCAAACCACCCGTCCTTGCAAGACACAAATCAGTAGAGAAACTATGAGAAGTCTCAGTTAGGGGCACAGAGTCCTAAAAAAATAACCGATCGAGTCGTTACACCTAGTCCTTAATACTAGGTGCCATCACGATACCCAACGGAGGGGAAATTTGGGTTGTGAAAGAGTAGGTATCAGAGAACTAGGTTCATAGGTGCTATGAGTCATAAGAGAGTTTAGTAGTCTTGCAGTTTGGTACGGAGACGTCTATACTTATCTTTGAGGGGCTACAGAACAATTAGGATAATTGCACTTCCATCATTCCCATCGTGCGAGTTCCTTGATCTTGAAATTGAAATTTATCGTTCCATTCTCTCACCGATGGTGAAGATCCGAGCTACGGTTCCTGATGATGTTACCCCCAAGACGGATGTCGCTAGGGGCAGAGGCAGAGATCGACGAGGAGCACGTGCCATAGTTAGGACACCTACTAGATGCAGCAGTTGAGGAGCCGCTAGTAGTTCCAGTTGAGGAGCCGCTAGTAGTTCCAGTTGAGAGACAGGTATCGGAGACGCCTGTTCTTAGCCCCGAACTTTAGGAGACTTTAGCACAGTTCCTGAGAATGATTGGTACATTGGATCAGGAGGGGTTATTTCAGGTTGCACCAATTACTTCACCGACCGGGGGAGGAGCCCAGAATCCTAGTGTCCACACTCTAGAGCAGCGAGTTCATGTTGATCAGGGTCCAAGTGTCATAGTGAAATAGCCTGTGGTTCCAGCTCAACTCATGGTCATAGCAGCAACATCTGAGGAAGAGCAGCTTAGATTTGCAAGGTTCAAGAGATATAGCCCTCCTACATTCAGCGGATTGGCTTCAGAGAGTGCACATGATTTTCTGGAGGAGTGCCATAGCATCCTCCGTACTTTGGATATTGTTGAGATGAGTGGGTTTGTTTTACTACATTCCAGCTTCAGGGAGCGGCTTATCAGTGGTGACGGGCATATGAGTTGGGTATCCCGGTCGAGTCAGCTTCACTTACGTGGAGTCAGTTTTCAGAGATATTTTTGAGAGAGTTTATACCCCAGTCCCTTCGGGATTCATGTCGCGTGAAGCTTGAGCAGTTGCACACCATGTTAGTATTAGAGTATGCCATCAGATTCAGTGATTTGGCCAGGCATTCACCCTCCTTAGTTTCTACAGTTAGAGGGTGAGTTAGTATATTCATTGAAGGGCTCACACATGATATTTGGTTCAGCATGGCTCGAGAGTTGGAGTCATAAGTTTTTTTTCAGCAGGTGGTAGGGATTGTTCGCGGGTCAAAGGGCATGTGGGATCGGGAGCAAGAGGACAGACGAGATAAGGAGAGAGAGTCCAGGGAGGCGAGGAGGCCTCGTAGACCGGATAGATCTGATAGTCCTTATTTTGGAGGCAGGGTGCGTCACGGTAGAGGTTTTATGGGTCAGCTAGTTCAGTTTGTATTACCAGCTTTGCATGGGGTTTTAGGTACTCATAGTTCTCAGAGTACTCATATTGCACAGTTTCCATAGCCACGCCAGCAGAGAGGTTATTTTGAGTGTAGAGATACCAGTCACAGGGTGAGAGATTGTCCCAGGCTACGGGCAGATGTGTTACAGCAGGGCATTCAGGTGAGTAGCGGGCGCCCAAGAGGGGGAGGCCCGACCCATTGATGTGTTTCATATAGTATGCTGGAGGTCGTTGAGCCAGATGTTATCGTACATGTATGTTTTGATTTGTTACAGCGGGGCACCATTTGTATTTCATTATAGCTCTGCTGGTCGGGACGAGTTCCCTCATTTGTTGTTTCGTTTTTGAGTGAGTTTCATGCTTTGCACTCTATTTTTGTGTTTGCTCCTGTTGGGAGATTCTGTGAGTGCTAGCCCGTGTCTATCGTTTGTTTCTATTCATTATTGAAAGATATGAGACTAGTAGTAAATTCATGTTGCCCAGTACGGTAGGCTTGATGTGATTCCTGAGTATAGTGGTTACGAGCCGTGATTCTTATGCTCCACCGATATGGGAGCCAGCACGTGTTGTAATTTTATTAAAGGAAGTGATCTAGTGAAACATTCTACTTGGTGGGGTATATATATCCTATTTGTGACTTAGAGTTGAGGGCGAGACCCTCGTGATTTCATGTGATTTGAAGTATTGAACCGGGCTATGTACCGTGATAGAAGTTATACCAGGATGGGATCCTTGTGATTTGTTCATGTACTTTAATTCTTTCCTTGTTATATTGTTATGTAGGTTAGTATTGATAGAGGTTTGTGCCTGTCGAGCTTGTTTGATATTTCCCTTATGCGTTTCTCCTTTCATATTCAGTCATTTTCGTTATGTGCTTCCTGAGTTTCAGCTTGCGGGATGTGTGGCCAGTGGTGTTAGTTGTGTCTTGGTGATTCAAGTGTCTAATAATGAGATCTTCGTGTTTATTGCATCATTATTAGTATTATGGGGTTTGGAAACAGAGTTCTTTCAAATATGAGGCTAATCGTCAATGCTGGACTATTTTCAGGCAGCTATAGTGATCAGAGGTGTTATTACGAGCCTATGTGAGGTGTGCCATATTGTGTGACCGTACCTTATGAGTGTAGTCATGAGTTGATGTAGCTGGTTTACGCGGACGCCGGATATAGATTTAGTATCGGGGCTTTTAGGAATGAGTAGAAGGTGAGAAATTGAGGTATGAGGCTTATCCGTGGTGATAGGAAGGCTAAATTATAGTTGTGATTTTGTCATCAAGCTTATGCAGGTTGGGATGACATCGGATCACCCGCGGGTGTGTGTTGGAAGTGTGCATTCAGTGATTGGATGAGTCCTAGGTGAATCTTGGCACGTTCGAGGATGAACGTTTGTTTAAGAGGGGGAGAATGTAACGACCCGACCGGTCGTTTTGAGAATTTAAGCTTTGTTCAGTGGCATAAGGTTCTGAACAGCTTCATATTGTGTATATCTACCTGCGTGCATGGTTGGATTCAGTACCGGATGATCCGGTGTCGAATTGGAAGAGAAATTTTAATTTTGGAAGCTTAAGCGGTGAGATTTGACCGGAGGTTTGACTTTTGTGTAAACGACTTTGGAATGAGTTTTGGGTAATGTCAACAGCTCCGCGTGGTGATTTTGGACTTAGGTGCGCATTCGGAATAGGATTTGGAGGTCCATAGAGTAATTTGAGGCAATTCGGCGAAAGTTGGAAAATTTTAAGTTTGGAAAATGGAGTATTTTGACCACAGTTATTTTTTGGTATATCAGGGTCGGAATGCAATTTCGAGAGTTGGAGTAGCTCCAGGATGTCAATTAGGATTTGTCTGCAAAATTTGGCATCATTCCGGGTTGAATTGATAGGTTTCAACACGAGTTTAGAAGTTTGAAGAATTGAAAGTTCATAGGTTCGATTTATGGTGTGATTCGTCGTTTCGTCGTTGTTTGGTGTGGTTTGAGACCTCGAGCGAGTTTGTGTTAGATTATATGACTTGTTTGTGTGTTTAGACGGGGTCCCGGGGGCCTCGGGTGCGT
Source organism: Nicotiana paniculata (assembly GCA_005239505.1). Taxonomy (NCBI): domain Eukaryota; kingdom Viridiplantae; phylum Streptophyta; class Magnoliopsida; order Solanales; family Solanaceae; genus Nicotiana; species Nicotiana paniculata. The sequence goes on along the minus strand of MDKI01137907.1, from coordinate 10,011 downwards.
TTCGGATTGGTTTCAGGTCATTTTCCCTATTTTTGAACTGTTGTCCTGGTGCCTGATGTTTCCCTTCCGCGATCGCGTAGATCCAGTTGTGATCACGTAGAGTAAAGTTGACCTTCCATATTTTATTTTTCGCGTTCGCGTATTACCCCACTCGATTGCATAGCTCTACATGTTTCACTTTCCGCATTCGCCAATTTCTCTACGCGTTCGCGTAGGCCTTTCCCCCTCCTCTTCTGCGATCGCATGAATCAGTTCGCGATCGCATACTGAATTTATAGGCAGTACCCAATTCCTTCTTCGCGATCGCATTGCTTCTTCCGAGATCGCGATGCACAAAGACCTGGGCATGCAGAATATATTCCAAAATCAAGGGTTTCACCGTTTTTATCACATTTTGACTTTTAGAGCTCGGTTTTGAGCGATTCTTTGGGGGGTTTTCTTGAAATTCGATTGGGTAAGTGTTATTCATATAGAATTAAAAATATTCCATGATTTAGTCATTGTTTTTATCATTTAAATTATGTTTTTGGTTGGGGAAAATGTTGGTTTTTGAAGAAAATTTCTAAAATGAAAAAATCATGATTTAAGGGACAAAATGGTACCGGAAATTGGTAATTTTTGTATGGTTGAACTCATATTGGAACGGGTATTCGGATTTTTTTAAAATTTGTTGGGTTCCGAGGTGCTATCCTGGGGGTCGACTTTTGGACCTATTTTTAGATTTTTGTAAAGATCGAATCTTTATTATCCGGAATAGTTCATTATAAGTTTATGTGTGTTTTGAAGTTATTCTAGTTGGATTTGAGCCGCCCGGATGACTTTTCACCCGAGAATTCCATTTTTAGAGCATCGGGTTGTCGTATTTGAGGTAAGTATCTTGCCTAACTTGTGTGGGGGAATTACCCCTTAGGGTTTGGGTCTTTTATGTTGATTGTAGTCCGTGTACGCGAGATCCCCCCTGTACTGAATATTTAAATTGGGGAGCACAGACGTATTCCGGGAGATCCCCCTGTACTATATATTTAAATTGGGGACCACAGACGTATTCTGGGAGATCCCCCCTGTACTGCATATTTACTTTGGGACTACGGACTTAATCCGGGAGATCCACCAGCACTACATATTCTTTTGGGACTACGGACGTATTCCGCGAGATCCTCTGTATTGTGTGATAAGTTCGAAATTTCAGGACGGGATCCCGGTAGATTTTTATCAAAGGAATTATGTTGAAAGACAATTATTTGGAAAGTATATTTGAAAAAAATTTATCTCGAATAAAACTATGTTTGAAGGACATTCCTTTACAAAGGTATATTTGAAAAACATTTATCCTGAATAAAACTATGTTTGAAGGACACTCCTTTGGAAAAGTATATTAGAAAAATGTTTATGTTGAAGAAAACTATGCCTGAAGGACATTTTCTTTGGAAAAGTATATTTGAAAAGATTTTATCTTGAAGAAAACTATGTCTGAGATACATCTCTTGGAAAAATATATTTCAAAAGAATTTCCCTTAAAAAGGACATTACCTTTAAGCTTTCAATATAAAAACTTGTGGGTAAAAGTTTACACTCGAAGATTTTTGACCATTTTATTGGTATTTTGTCGCTACGGCCTGATGTGGAGACTAATGCAATACTGAGTCACTACTTGCCCTTATTGTGTTCTGATTTCCGGACTTGGATGTGCTCCCGTCCAGCCTTCTGTGTATTATTATGATGTTCCATCGTTGTTTGCTGTATTTCATTCCGCATTGTAGTTTTTATGTTGTTAACTGTATTGTGTAGTCATTAGATAGATGACATGTTCTGTCATTCCTATATTTATGTCTGTTCAGTTTATTAGACCAGTGGGTTTCTTGACTAGTCCTCATCATTACTTCACTGAGGTTAGTCTTTATACTTACTGGGCACTGTTGTGGTGTGCTCATTCAACACATATTTTGTGTAGATCCAGGTATTGATCGTTAGTATCTTTGTAGACTCTTGTTGAGGAGACTCAAGGTAACCTGCTGCTGTGTTCGCAGGCTTCAGAGTCACCTTCCTATTCTGTATTTACACTATTTTCACTTACTTCCAAACAGTTGTATTTAGAAGTTGTAGTAAACTCTTTAGAGCTTATGACTTGTACTTCTGGGTTTTGGGAATATGCTCTTGTATAAAGAATCCTTTTTCATGAAATATTAGATTTTATTTATTATTGTTGATAGTCCATGAATGTTAGGCTTATCTAGCCCTTAAGACTAGGTTCCATCACGATACCCAACTGAGGGGAAATTTGGGTCGTGACAGAATGAGGCTGGATCAGCAATTAGGCCGGGTAGACTTTCGTGCTCCCGGTATATTGCCCCCATCTCGGCTCGAGCTATCCTCTTGGGTAAGCCAGGTCTAAAACACTCCCCCAGGATTTAAACTTAGAATAACATAGCCTCATGTCGGATCCTTCATAGGTACATTGTTTGCATCACGTGCATTTGACTTAGGGGACTCAACACAGGAGTTGGGTCTGTCTAGGACAGGTGTACCCAAAACTATAAAGACCATCCTGATGCATCTTATGTGCTACTTGTACATTTGTTTGATCCGGTTTGTATGTTGACTGACTTTTAGAATATGGAAAGAAAATTGAAAAAAGTAAGAGAAAGAGAATAAGAGAGTGAAATTCACCTGGTTCTCATCAAATCTGTGTGTTCAAAAATTGAACTGTGTCTGATTTCACTCAAAAAGTGTTGAAAAATAGACTAAGATTTTGAGATATCCCCCGCTTTTTACCGAACTATGTGGATCTGATTCTCACCAGATGTGAGATACGTAGGCCAAACGCATCGGTTCCGGTCCCCAATTTTCAAAAATCATAAAATATTTTCCTTTGGTTCCTTCTTTAGAAGTCTTTCTTTGAGACATCAAATCCAAAAATTCAAAAATATTTTCTACCTTTTTGTTAGAAGTCTTTCTCCCAAAAATATTAAAAAAAAATCGAAATCCAAAAAGTATTTTCTTTCTTTCATAGATTACCAAAAATGGAAATATAAAAATATTTTCTTTCTTGTTTAGAAGTCTTTCTATCAAAAATTTAAAATAAAAGAAAAAAAATAGATGAAAGAATTCAAAATCTAAAAAATATTTTCCTTGTTAGGAGCTTTTACAATTAGATTTCTTAAAGAGTAAAAAAGTAGTTAGTTTATTTACTTTATTCTCGACCTTCCCGAACTACATAAGATCTGATTCATGATCTCATATGATACGTAGGCAACCCACATCAGCTTCGATCGACCATTTTTAAAATTCAAAATCCAAAAAAAAAACTTGATAATAATTGACTAACCCCATTCTAACGTGTTCTTCATTTTGAATGATGACGAAAGTTTGAGGTGGTCAGTTTGTGGTAAGCTGACAACACAAGATCCAAGGAAAAATGCCAACTGACATTGAAGTTGTTACGAGTGCTCAATAGGCTCAGGGTCAGAGGGTTCAACAAGAGTCTACTGTGGTTGAGGAAAATAGCATACTGAAGCAATAAATGACTGAAATGTGTCAAGCATGGGCCAATGGCCAAGGACTGCCTTTTTCTATTCATGGTTTCTCAGAGTTCACATCCATCTCGACTACTACTATTCCCGTCTCATTTTCTGATCAATCCTATCCACCTGGGTTCAGTCTTTATCCCAACTATACGACTACAACTGGAACTTCTGTTGCGCGTTCTCAAAGTGTGTCATTGACAACCAATCAGACAACCACTATTGTTATGCTCGTCTTCACCATCCCACAACCGACAATGGTGCAGAAGAAAACTCATGAGTCACAATTTGCTACCCAGCAAGAACAGTACCACTCTCTTGAGTACCACTCATACCTATTTTATCTTCCTGCAAAGATTAAGAAGCCTGCCCAAAAGGTCGCATAGAAAGAAATCACCCAAAGAATGAAAATCTTAGAACAACAGTTGAAAAACATGCAAGGGTTGGCAGGTCAGAAGAGTATTGCCTTCAAGAATCTATGTATGTTCTCTGATGTCCACTTGCCATATGTTTTCAAGACTCCTAAATTTGAAAAGTATGATAGACACGGAGACCCCATAGCCCACCTGAAAAGGTATCGCTATCAACTAAGAGGTGCGTGAGGAAATGAAGAATTACTAGTGGCTTATTTTGGGGAAAGCCTTACTGGAGTAGCCTCCAAATGGTTTATGAATCAAGACACATATCGCTGGTATGTTTGGGATGACATGGCCCACGTTTGTCAAACAGTTCCAATACAATATCGACATCGCCCCAAACCCCAATTCCCTTTCCACCCCGAAGAAGAAACCAACTGAAAGTTTTAGGGAATATGCCATTAAATGGATAGAGCAAGCGGCTAGAGTTATGCCACCCATGGATGACCACGAGCTAATCATTGTCTTCCTTCAGGCTCAAGAGCCAGATTATTTTCAAAACATGATGTCCGTAGTTGGAAAATCCTTCTCGGAAGCAATCAAAATTGGGGAAATGGTTGAGAATGGCCTTAAGTCAGGAAGAATTCTTAGTCAAGCAGTTCTCAAAGCCACAACTCAGGCTGTCCAGATTGAATCTGTTAATTTTAGTGACACGAATGAGAAGGATGAAGAAACCATAATGACATCAGGGTCGAGAAGAGGTCCTAGGAGAACATCTCGAAGGTATGACAAGCTTTGTCTGGTTTTCGATGATTCCCCTAAGCACTACTGCCCACCTCTGAACCCACAATACTATGTTTCTCCACCTTAGTATGTTGTCCATCCAACAAGACACCCAAGAAGGCGAGCACCAGCGCCGCAAAATCTCCACCAGCCTCCACAAAATTTCAAGTTCCCTATAACTCACATCCAAGCTAGGGGTATAAAGGGGAACAAAGGTTAAAAGATAATTTTACACCAATAGGAGAGTCCTATGCAAGATTGTTTGATAAATTAAAGCATTATGACATGATTGCACCTATTCCTCCAAATCATGTGGACCCACGTGCAAGAATCTTTGACCCTTCTAAAAGGTGTGAATACCATTCTAATGCCCAGGGGCACAATGTTGAAAGTTGCGGGGATTTAAAAAGAGAAATAGAAAAGATGATCCAGGAAAAATTGATTGTGATCCAAGACAGTGACACCCAGAATATCACGCAGAATCCTTTACCTGCACATGATGGTGCACCCTTTGTGGGAATGATACGTGGTGACATGGAGTGTGAGAATCCTCTCGAGAGCTTGCTGACTGAAGTTAATGATATTGAAATTAAAGGCCTTGGTGATTCTGATGAGCAAATTTGTGGCTAAATGTCAAGCCTAAATGTCAAGCTTTGTGAGTCTTGTCTTTTTGTTCTGTTGTCATTTTCATTATTTGGTTTATTTTAGGGTTGTAACTCGGATTTTAGGCTGTTTGTCTTGTTTTCCAACCTTTCCATCCTTTACTCAATGAAATACAGTTTGTCCGTTTGTATCATTATGTAATTAATCCTTTTTCCTGCTAGTTCTAGTGACATGACATGCATGCCGAATTTTGCCAGATCCTAGAAAACGGATTTAGTCTTCAATGGGATAACTGAGAAAAAGACAATTATGGAGATGAATGAAGAGTCGAAACACTTTGGAATTAAGCTCGCCTCAAATTCATGTGGAACTAGAATAGTCATACTCATGGAGGTTAATGATCTTTACCTTCAAATCATTGTGAATATCGAGTTTGAGGAAAAATCAATTGAAGTTTAGTGGAAAGTTTGACATTACTAGATGGAAAGTGTTGTTCGACCACGACACACCAAGAAGACAGACATGTTCATCAATGTCATGAATGTGAATGGCTAACATGATTGGCATTCTCGAGGCTAGGAGGCCCTTTTTTTGCTACCCAAATACTTTATACCCTTTGTTACCCCTTTTGAACCTGTGTTATTTTCTTTGACCACCCTCTTTTGGAATTAAGTTTAGAGTCAAAAGTCAAAAAAAAAAGCCCATGCTCCCAAAGTACAAACTGGGCAACTCTTAGAAATTTCAAGTGAAACAAGAAAAGAAAAAAAGAACAGTCAAAGGTCCATTCCCCCAGAAAATAGAAGATGGGGCAACTTGTTTTGAAAAACAAGAAAAAAAGACAAAGAAAAATAAAGGAAGGTGAAAAAAATAGTTAGGGAAGATGTTTGAACTACAGTTTACCTGATTCTTTTAAAAAGGGATACATAGACAGCTTTACACGGTTCGGTCAAACAAAATAAGAATTCAAAAAAAAAAGAAAAAAAAGAAAAGAAAATATTCTAGTATCTAAAACTGGGGCATGAGTTTGTTTTAGTTACTTGAAAGAGTTGATTCCAAGAGTTGTAAGTGTACAACCAATTATATTGAGTCTACTTTGAGCTTTCATGTCGTCCTTCTTTCTAACCATCCAAAAGCCTTCCAAACAAGACCCCTTTATCAGTTTTGAGAATACCAAGGAAAATCCGCAATGAGCAATGGTTTTCATATGAGGAATTGGTCATGGTTCTCACTTAAGGAATCAAGAAAAGAGAAAAAGAAAAAATAGTAAAAATGAGAGATTCTTACTAGTGAAAATCCTCACGAGCACTGTAAGGCGACAACAAGTAGAGATAAATAAATGAGAGATACTTCTTGGTGAAAACCCCTTGGGGCACCACTAGTCGAAGGTGAGTCGTGAATCTGATGGAAATATTTGGCACAAAGATTCTCGGTTTGAAAGTTCGATGGAATGACAACAGTAAAGGTTAGATTGAATTGAGACAGTCCTCATCAAAATAAGCAAGAAAGGATTTCAAAATCTGCTACCAACTTTTCAGTTGCACAAAGTAAATTTGGTCAGGAATCTCAGTTGTTACAATCAACATGCCTTTGAGGATTCATGCGACGTCTCCCCCAAAAGACTCTTGTCAGCCTACTTGGCTAAAGCAAGCAGAGATAACCTCAAGGTTAATCCGGGATTCTCTCTAGTACCCGAATAAGGACTATGAAGTATGCATATCATGCAAAAGGTACTTACCAGTTGTAATTCTCTCTGAGAGACAAATTGCTCCAAAACAAAAAGTCATTCAAGACATTAGAAAAGGTTATCTAGGAAAAGAAATCTCTTTTTGAGACAAGGCCGATTGAGCCAAAAAACATCAATGCCATTGGGAGCGAAATAATCAGGGTTAATACAAAAAGTAAAGGTCCCTTGAAAACAACAACAGAGTCTTCCAACTATGCAACCAACTACCAATGCAATTGGTCTTTCAAAGGTTGGATGATCACAAAGCTAAGCTGCCCAAGACTCAAGGCCACAAACTGACACAACACTTTTAAAACTGATAAAATTGCTTTGTTTGAAATAGGAACACAGCAGTGCAAGGGAAGTGGTTAAAAAAAAGAAGAAAAAAACAAAGAGAAAATAGGATGAAAAAAAAAAAGAAGAAAAGAAGGAAACAGAAAAGAAAAGAAGAGCCGACAAAGAGAAGTTTCTCAAATCTTTGCCTTTATTTGTCTTGTTAGTGTGCATAAAATCGTGCCACTGCTCTCCAAATTTTACCTCCTAAAGTAATACATCCTAGTCTGATGGATTTTCCTCCCAATAAAAATCTTAGTCTGATGAATCTTTCTCCTATGATAGAAATCTTAGTCTGATGAATCTTTCTCCTAAGATAAGAAGCCCTAGTCTGATGAATTTTCTCCTAAGATAATAAAGTCTTAGTCTGATAAACCTTTCTCCTAAGATAGAAGTCTTATTCTAATGAACCTTTCTCCTAAGATAATAAAGTTTTAGCTGATGAACTTTTCTCCTGAGATAGTCTTAATCTGATGAATCTTTCTCCTAAGATAGAAGTCTTAGTCTGATAAACCTTTCTCCTAAGATAGAAGTCTTCGACTGATGAACCTTTCTCCTAAGATAGAAGTCTTAGTCCGATGAACCTTTCTCCTAGAATTAGAAACCATAGTATGATGAATCTTTCTCCTAAGACAAAAAAATCCTAGTCTGATGAATTTTCTCCTACGATAATTAAAAAAAGAAAAATAAAGAGGAAGAAGTCTGGATTTAAAAAAACGGGTCAGTTTCAGTTTCTTAAATTGTTAATCTTAGCGTTCCTTTAGTTCAGGGGTCCCGCTTGGAAAATAGGGTTAGTTTTAAGTTCTTAGTTGTTAATCTTTAGTTTTCCTTAAGATCAGGGGTCCCGCATGTAGAATAGAGTCAGTTTTAATTTTCTTAAGTTGTCGATATATAGTTTTCCTTAAGCTCAGGGGTCCCACCTGGAAAACAGGGTCAGTTTTTAGTTTCCTTAAGTTGTTAATATTTAGCATTTCTTTAGTTCGGGAGTCACGCCTGGAGAATAGAGTCAGTTTTTAGTTTACTTAAGTTATTACTCTTTAGCTTTCCTTGAGTTCAAGAGCCTTTCCTGGAGAATAGGGTCAGTTTTAGTTTCCTTAAGTTATTAATCTTTAGTTTTCCTTGAGTTCAAGAGCCCTGCCTGAAGAATAGGGTCAATTTTAGTTTCCTTAAGTTATTAATATTTAGTTTTCCTTAAGTTCAGGGGTCCTGCCTAGAGAATAGGGTAAATTTTTAGTTTTCTTAAGTTTGCAATCTCTAGTTTTTCTTGAGTTCAGGGGTCCCGCCCGGAGAATAGGCAATTTTTAGTTTAGCCAAGCTCAGTTTATAGTTTTCCTTAAGCTCAATCCCACAGGAGATGTACATCCTAGTCGAGTCTTTAATTTTACTCTCATCATTTCCTCATTCATCAATAGCATAGAGTTTTGTTACAAATAACTCACGAAATTTTCCTAGTAAAACTGGGGTAGAAAAATTTCGTTCATTTGTCTATTTTGGGTGTCTGAGCATGTTCTACTTCAAGGTACGGGTTCGAGATGACCAAAAAGAAGTCTCAATCAAAAATAAATAAAAGAAAAGGAAAAGAAGTGGATCCAAAGTGCAGAAGCGGAGAAAAGATTTGGACTACTCAAGACATGACTGAAGTCACAAGCTTTGCACGTCCCCTCTTGATTCGAAAATGCCGAAGAAGAATGAACTAGCACCTGTAGCTAGCAAGCATAAAGGTTCAGATCAGAGTCTGCATGAAGAACCAGCAAAGACTCAAGATCAAGTTTCAGAAGACTTAGAGATAGGAACCTTGTAACTCATAGCTGATAAACTTGTTTTGTTTCTTTTCATTTTGATTTATTTGTAATAGGGAGCTCAGCAAGCAGCAAAAGCAGCAACAACAATGAAATCACAACTTCTCGGTAGTCCCAGCTACCAAAACTTCCAGAACTACATTGACCTGATTCTTTTATAGCAAAGGATATGTAGGCAACCTCCGAAGCGAGGTTCGGTCAAAATTTTTCAAAATGCTTCATAATGGAGCTGTCAAACGGGCATAAATTGCTCGTAATTGCTCACTTTATCTTTGCCCGAAAACTCTTCATGTTTCTGAGCAAAGAGGGACAGGCATAAGTACGTAATTTTTGCCCGATGAAAATACTCCTAAAAAATCAACAAATAGATTTTCCGAAATGTTTTAATTTTCATAGAATTTTTAGGAATTTTTCTTAATAAATTGTTTTCATATAGTTGCATTTTTATGCATATTTAACATCTTAAAATGATAGAAAATACCAAAAAATATTCAATTCTTCATTGCATAGAATTTTAGATGTTAATTGTATTTAAAATTTAATTACATGAACTAATTGCATCATTAAATGAAAATCACAAAAATACGAGGGTCATGTCTATATTTTTAGTTTTTGTTTTAATTTGATAATTTCCCTTCACTAGTTTTAAATTTATTAATTAGCAAATTAGGTTCAATTCTGAAAATTGACTTTAAGTTAGGATTTTAATTTAAAATCAAAGGAAAATAAAACAAACAAAAGAAAAGGGGAAATTTTTTCTTAGTTTAAATCGGATTGGGCCAGTCTCAAAGAGCCCCAAAAGAATTTCCATATCCATCCATTTCACCCTTGACCGGCCTGGCCCAATCACCCTTTCCCCCTCATTAAAACGCCCCTATTACCAAATCCCTCAG
>ML335456.1:43680-84589 GCA_005239505.1 Nicotiana paniculata | reverse complement strand
TTAATATTTATAGCAAAAAAGTATAGAATTTCGGTGTGGTCAAAAAATAGTTGTTCACACATACAACCTCGATAAAGCCCGTATAGCAATAATCGATTCTCTGATCGGTGTAAATATCAAAAAAGGATCACATAATAATTCAGGCACTATACCTAACTTTCCCGTGACAAATGGGGTACTATACGATAAATTAGATCTGGTGAAGACTCCTGGTCCTATCGACCCCCTAAAGCATAGATGCGGTTTTGATTACCACCTAAACTGGAACCTCTACCTCTACCTCGACCTCTACCAGCCAAATAATGAGACTCTCACCCTGAAGGATGCACAAACATAGATGATCCTGTTGTTGAACTCGTTGGTTGTGCCATACTCTCAGAATCTTTATTTGGGAAATATCGCATTATATGCTCCAGACGCCCACATGTATAACAAGCGTCAGAACCTGCTCGGCATTGAACAAAGTGTCCTCTACCACAGATGTCACACTGCGATGGAAATGACCATGTCTGCCCTGAAATTCGTTGTCACTGCAAACCCGACGCTCGTGAGCTCTCACCTGGTCCTGACTGAGTAGTGCGGTCATACCTGTAACCCTATAACTGAGGCGATGGAGGCGTAGGTGGCCGTCCAAAGTACGGGGCCTATAACTACCCTGAGACTACTCTTGAGACTTGGTAAATCTCATCCTCTTACGCTACCCTTACTCACTCCTCTCTGTACCCTGCTGCCAATGCCTGCCCTATTCTATATTCTGGGCAAATGCCTGAATCTGGGAGATATCCATACTATCCTGCAATGCAACGTTGTTACATGCCTCGACCAACTCTGGGGCCAATCCTGCTATAAACTTGTGGATCCTGTCCCGCATAGTAATAACTATGGATGGAGCATATCTGTCCAACGAGTCAAAAACGGAGACTATACTCTCGAACTCTCATATTGCACTGCTTGAGGGCTGGAAACTGATCGACTCGAGCCTATCGAATCTCCCGCGGTAAGTACTGGTCAAGGAAGGCATCTGAAAAATTCTCCCAAATAGTTGGAGGTGCATCACGTCCCCTGGATCTGTCCCATCCCTCATACCAAAGATGCTAGCTCAACTCGCTCTTTCTTTGTGGCATGCATAACCCGAAAGATCCTGTGAAGCTGATCTATGAAATACCGTGGCTCCTCCCTCTGATCTGTCCTCGTGAACTCTGGGGGACTCAAAGCAATAAACTCTCGAACCCTTGAACTCCCAAACGCCTCAGAAGATCCTGCACTAGCTTGTTGCTGGGTAACTATCAACTGTGTCAACAAATGCACTGTACTCCTCAAGTGCTGATCTGATGGAAGTGGAGGGGGAACTGGATGTGCGGTATCCCTAGGAATCTTCTCAAGTGGTGGAGGATCCGATAATGGTTGAGTAGGGGTATCGCCCTAGGCCTCCGACTGGGCCCCATCTATTGGGGGTACCCTGCTGGTCCTCTCACCCGTTGTTGTGTCTCTCCTTTGAATAACCGTATTCTTCCTAGTCACCATCATCTCTGTATGCAAACACCAATACATAAGTTTAACTCAAATTTCCTATAACTCAGTTCTACAACACGATTTAGATTTGAAAGAAGGGTAACCAACTCTTAAATGCCCTGTAGTTCCCTGTTTATATAATGTGGTGCACAACACATCTATAAAAAAAACCTACTAGATATGACTTGCACACTCCCTAGGATAGAATTGCTCTGATACTAAGTTTTTCACGCCCCAAACTTGGGGAGGCGAGACCGGCACCCGGTACCTCACTTATCCGAGCGTACCAACTTGAGACTAAGAGACTCTTAACATACAATATCATATTTTGACCATAGGGACACATGCAAGGCAATTTGTGAAACAAAATATAAAACTGATCGGAAACTAGATCTGACTGAGCATCAAAATAAAACTGGGCCGACAAGGCCTTCATGACTACTACAGCTGACAAACCCAAAAAATATACATACGAGGCGTACAGGACCAACATACTGCACTGACTGATAGGATATGTCTACAAGTCTCTATTGATGGATGTATTGTGGTCGGCACAAGGCCCCGACCTTCCCATAATATAGGGAAAAGGGCTTAAAAGTACCCCTATTATTTGGTAAATGGTTTACAAATACTCTCTGTCCACCTATTCGTTCAAAAATACACACGGCATTAATTCTATGAATAAAACTTCCCCCACGTCTGACGGTAGAATCCGCGGGCCTTCAATTTATTGACATGGTAATTTTTAACTGGTCCACATGGCAATCTCGGGCTGAAACAAAAAATAGATCTTACTTTGCCCACTTACATGATCTGACCCTAGATTTTTTGAATCTTTTTCTTCTCCAAATCTGTAGCAACTGCTCTTTCTTGAATAAATTATGTCTAAAATTCAGTGAAGATTCCCACATTATTTTTGCTTAAGTTTTAGTCATCTTCTGTTTAACTCTTTTTTATCCCACAGTTAAAATTAAGTTCATCCCATTCTTCTATACCACTTTATGCCCTCTCTGCTTTGACTCATTACACTTGCACAAAAATCACACTCGTGGTTTACACTTCCACCCATTCGGTTCTTCAAACTCTGCCGCTGTTGGTAAATACATTTTCTTCTGGCGAAAATTCTTCCATGTCACGGTCTTCCCTCAGATTCCGATATTCCAACTATTTCATGGTTGCAGCTGCAACCTGCGCTTTCATCAAAATTGAATCCACTACTTCAAGGTATTTGATGTTGCCTCTTAACCTGGTCCCTGCTTTATGCTGAATAAATGGGTTTGAGTGGAGGAGAAAAATGGATCTTGAATCAAGAAGAAAAAGAAAAAAAAATGGATTTAAGAAGAATTAGAATGGTTTGAATCTGGAATAGCGGTAAGATGGTTGGAAAATAATTTTGATCTGGAAAATAAAAAGAATGAATAAGACTCATGGTTTTAATTAAAGAAGAAGGTGGCTGGAATATTATTTCTCTGGGTTATAAAAATGTGTTGGGGCGGGTCAGAAAGTGGGCGGGTATAATACACATTTTTTTTCTTCTGAACTTAAGATTCATGTGGCCCAATAAAATAACGGCAGCATATTAAAAAAATGGCCCACTTCGTTTGCTATTAAATGTAGGGAGTTTTTTTATTAATAAGAATAACGTAGTGTCTTTTTGGACTAGTAGATAAATGGAGTGTGTATTTTTGGAGTGATAGATGGACGGAGGGTATTTGTAAAATATTTATCAAACAGTAAGGTTAGTTTAAATCCTTTTCTGCATAATATATATATACAATATACACAATATGTACTTAAAACCCTAGACGTAGCAACTCCGAAGAACGTGGAGCTTAACGATCAAGCTGAACACGGACAACACCTAGGGAAGAGGTCTACCAGTCTGTCTTTCCGAACCTGCATGCATGAAATGCAACGTCCCAAGGAAAGGGACGTCAGTAAAAAATAATGTACCAAGTATGTAAGACAATAGAATAACTGAAAGTTGAAACTAAACTGATAATATAATAACTGAAAGTAACTGGGAATCAAAGATGATCTGAAGATATATTTACCTGCTGATATTTACTCAATTCTTTCAATATAGTAAGTAAAATAGTTGTCCGGCCCTATAAGGCTCGGAACATGTAACTGCTCGGCCGTAGTAGGCTCGCTCATAGACACTCGGCCATACTAGGCTTGGTATCTTGGTCATTTTGGGATCGCTCATAGACGCTCGGCCGCAGTAGGCTCGATATATAACTTACCATCTGATCAGAAATTTCTCAATACGGGCCTGCCCACCGATTATAGCTCGGTGGTGGTGAAAATACTATAATACTGTATATATATAGACCCTTTACTGTCTTGACTGAAAAGAGATAATACTTAACTGGATATAAATTCCCGATAAGGGAGAATACTATAACTTATGAGATTATGATAATGTACATAAATTCAGGAATATGAACTTCTCTTTATGTCTCGTTGTCAAACACATAGTTACGAGATCATGCCAAAATGAAGGAAAAATTTAGCCTTAATATGCCTTATCACAATATTTTCAATAACCACGTTGAACTCGTCTCCTCGCACATTAATATAAAACAACTATAATACTACAATCATTAAGTTATGAAAGGTACAATTATCGCACAGCGAACGACAAGCTTATTTTATATTAAAACGGGCAGCATCTCCCCTATAATCTTTACTTCCTCACAATTCGAGATAACACCAACAAAAAAAGAACACAAAAATAAAAACATATATACATTATTTTCCAACCTAATATACACCACAAAATACTACAAAACAACCCAACACGCCCCTATCTCTTCATGCACAAAACAACCATTGTAGTAGTGTCAAACAACCCAAAAATATTACGACGAACAACCAGCCCACCAACCTGCATTAATGTGGTGTTTCTCCACACCCTTTCTGCTCCAAAACTCCCTAAAATAGTAGAAAAATACGCAATCCAACAGCAACATGAAACAACCCACAAGACAATCCACTACAACTTGAATAACTCGAATTCACGACTTTCGATCACCGTCCCGTGAGTTCTTACAATTATAGAACGAATTTTCACACATTTTCAGTAGAAAAATGGACTAAAGAGAGAAGTAAACATACCTTATTTGTTGAATATCTCATATCCTATCTTGGTTCTTCAAACACTAGGTTTTTTCTCCAACTAGAACTTGAAACGGATGGAAAATCAATTAGCATTTGTGCTCAATTTTAGGGAGGATTTTTGCAGGGGCTTATCTATGATTATTTTGCTATATAATGAGTGTAATATTATCAGGATATAATCCCTTAAAAGGGCTCTTTGGCACCTACATGTCACCTAGTAGTCTACGCAGTCTCACAAAAATGCATATCTCTCTCTACTCTGACGTCATATTGACAAACGGTTTAACGTGTTTGAAAATAAACTCATAGATATTCAATTTTATGGGTGGATCACACCGTAACTCTAAGTATATTGTGATAAAATTGCAATGACATTTGACCCAAATTTCAGTAAAACTGATGAACATAACTTGTGATGACTTTTGTCGACTTTTGTTCCACAACTCGCTTGACCTCAAAACTTAACACATGACTATCATAAGACTAAAATAAAATATAAAATGAACCTATTATAATATTAAGAACCCTAGTATCACTCCAAAGGTACGGGTTATAACATTCTCAACTTGTCGACTTTCGACGAAACATTATTTTCTTCAATTCCTTAGCTTCTGAACCTTCCAATCCTCTTTGTACTTGTTGTTCACGATATTCAATATTTGTAAACTCCGAGGTAACATGATAACTTACTTTATATACTTCAAAATATGATCTCATTTTTTGTCTTACATTAGTTTTCTTACGACGCACTTTTACGTACGACAATATGGAGTGGAACAGACATAGCTGGCTATATGAACAAAATATAAAATGTATTAGGTGACAGAACAAACCATAAGCATAGACAGTGTTATATAAAATCTTGATAATAAAAACTAGCTATAAAATCTAAAAAAATAAATATTTCAAGTTAATTAAACTGGAAATAATAAGCTGGAGTGAGTAAAAATCCAGCAAATTCCTTAGGAAGAGAGAGAGAGAGAGAGAGAGAGATTTTGTGTGAAAGAAGTGTTGTGCGTGACTACAAGCGAGGGAGGGTGTTTATAGCTAATAATTTCGGAATGCTATAGTAACCTGCTATAATAAAGGTGTTACGGTAGCCTGCTATTGTAATTTTCAGAAAAATATCTTGCTGATATCATGTGTGATATCCGCTATTGTGATCTCAAATTACTACCATGTTATTGTAAATCCTGATTATTTTTCTAGGAAGTCATAACCGGGGTCTTCTTTTTCTTCTTCTTCTTCTTCTTCTTCTTCTTCTTCTTCTTCTTCTTTTTCTTTCGGAGATTTTTTTAGATGAAGATGCTTGAGACTGTTGGCTAGGAATTCCAGTCTTCATTTATTGAAGAATTTTCTCCATTTGGTGGATAATATCTCGTTTGTTGCTCGAGATAGCTATTTGTGCAGCTGCAAAAATATAAATTGTGCAACATCTAAGAGACAGATACTTTGGATTGGCTAGGAACCATTTTTCAATTGCTGGAACATAGGCTTCAGTTGAGTCCCTATTTTTGTACCGCTTGGAGTGACCATGGAGGGATAACCATAGTAGTTCTTTATGTCATTTTTGTGTATGGAAGAAAAATTTCTAGGAATAAATCCATGGGATGTGAAAATCTATGAGGAAATTGAGGAGTATGAGTACTTGTTGCTTACTAAACAACCTGTGGCATAAATAGTCATATCATTTCCTTACTAGTGGATGGATGATATCAACCCTATTTTACAAAAAAATGATAATCTTCGGTTAAACTAATTAATCAGTTATTAAAAATATTAATTCTAGTTAAAGCTAATGACTTCAGATCTAAGGTTCGCGGTGTAGATGAACTAAATAGTGGTAAGGCATATTTAATGCATTAGGTATTAAATTCTTCGAATGTAATAATGTGGTAGAAGTATCAGATATTAAATGCATTAAATGGCACTAAATGTAAATAAAGAAGAAAATTCACCCAATATTGAATGAGGTGGATGATTGCTCCCTCTGAGTATAATGAGTGACAAGAATATATGAAAATATTGAAAACTTTTTCGTATCTGGTGGAATTGACAAGGAATAATCTAAAAAGACGAATCTCCTTAAAAAGGTGTTCTTTGTATTTTTTTAGAGAGCTTGATTTTCAAAAAAGTTCTTATCATATATCTTATTACATTCCTTTTGCCTTATTTCTCATTCTATTTATATGGGATATTCCCGGAGAACCCTAAAAGTACAAACAGAGAGAATATTCAATAGAATATTCCCTCTGAAAATCTCAATACAAAACTAGTCATTACTACTACCTACACTACTCGACCTCGGCCATGGTTGATCGCTTGGCGACATGTTCAGTTGATCACTGGTCGACCTCGGTCAAATTGCTCACTATCACTACAAATGACTCATAATAATCACCTCTTCGTGCTGAATTTCCTCAGTCGGATTTTTACCCATACATTTAGTCCCTTCACTTGTCGGGGTTGTCTTTTGGTTGACCTCGGTGAGCGTACTTCACTAGCCGGAACTCATCAAGTTCATTCAGTTTCTCCACCCGAAGATTTGCAGCTACATCCCACTCAAGGTTCAACTTCTTCAACGCCCACATGGCCTTATGCTCTAGTTCCATCGGGAGGTAACAAGCTTTCCCGAACACCAACCGATACGGAGACATACCAATTGGAGTTTTGTAAGTTGTTCTATAGGCCCACAGAGCATCGTCAAGTTTCTTCGACCAATCAATCCGGTTTGCATTGACAGTCTCTGACAAAATACTCTTGATCTCTCGGTTGGAGACTTCAACCTGTCCACTTGCTTGGGGGTGATAGGGGGTCGACACCTTGTGAGTGACACCATACTTGGAGAGTAAAATGTCGAAGGCTTTGTTGCAAAAATGTGATCCCCCATCACTAATGATGGCCCTTGGGGTACCGAACCTTGTGAATATGTTTTTCTTCAAGAAAGTTACCACACTCTGTGCCTCATTGTTGGGCAAAGCCACAACTTCAACCCATTTGGACACGTAATCCACAACAACCAAAATATATGTGTTCCCACATGAGCTCACAAATGGACCCATAAAATTGATGCCCCACACATCGAAAATATCAATCTCTAGGATGGTTGTGAGAGGCATCTCATTTTTCTTGGAGATCCCACTGGCCCTTTGGCAATCATCACAAAGCTTAACGAGCTCGCTAGCATCCTTGTACAATGTAGGCCAATATAATCCATAGTTTAGGACCTTTGTAGTAGTTCTCACTCTACCATGGTGACCACCATATGGCGAAGAATGGCAAGCTTCAAGAATACCCAATTATTCTTCTTCTGGAACAAATCTCCGAATAACACCATCAGTGCAAATTTTGAAGAGATATGGCTCGTCCCAATAGTATTCCAGGTTGTCCCGTTTGAGCTTCTTCCTTTGGTTTGAAGAGAACTCATCTGGGACAATGCCGCTCACAATATAGTTGGCCACATCGGCAAACCAAGGCACCCCGATCATAGACATAAAAAAGAGTTGTTCGTCCGGAAATAAATCATTGATCTCAAGGCCATCATGGGGCCTCCCCTCCTCCTCCAATCGGGACAAGTGGTCTGCCACTTGATTCTCACTCCCCTTGCGGTCTTGGATTTCAAGATCAAATTCTTGTAGAAGAAGTACCCACCGCATCAATCTTTTCTTAGAGTCTTTTTTGCTCATAAAATAACGAAGTGCCACGTGATCAGTGTGAACAATCACTTTGGTACCCATGAGGTACTGGTGGAACTTTTCCATAGCAAAGAAAATGGCTAAGAGTTCTTTCTCGATCACCGTATAGTTTACTTGGTCCTCGTTCACGGTCTTACTAGCATAGTAGACCGTATGGAAGATCTTGTTAATTCTTTGCTCCAATACCGCTCCAACCGCCGCGGTAATAATAGGAGTGGTAGTCAACCTATACTTGAGTAGCTCAAATTCCTTCATACAATCATCATTGAACACAAATTTGGCATCTTTCTCCAATAACTTTCACAAGGGGTTCACCACCTTAGGGAAATTCGCTATGAACCGGCGGTAAAACCCCGCGTGACCTAGAAAGCTCCTCACTCCCTTGATGGAAGTAGGAGGAGGGAGTTTGGATATCACTTCACTTTTTGCTTTATCAACTTCAATACCATTCTTGGAGATCTTGTGGCCGAGGACAATGCCCTCCTCGACCATAAAGTTACACTTCTCCCAATTAAGAACCAAGTTAGTTTCTTCACAACGTGCCAATACCTTATCTATATTGTCCAAGCACTCTTCAGAAGAACCCCCCACAACAGAGAAATCATCCATTAAAACCTCGAGAAAGTACTCCTCCATGTCGGTGAAGATTTCCATCATACACCGCTAAAAAGTAGCTGGTGCATTGCATAAACCGAATGGCATCCGCGAGAATGAGAAAGTGCCATATGGACAAGTGAAAGTGGTCTTCTCTTGGTCCTCGGGTGCAATAAGAATCTGATTATATCCGGAATACCCATCCAAGAAGCAATAATAAGCACGTCCGGCTAACCTATCCAACATTTGATCGAGAAATGGATGCGGAAAATGGTCTTTCTGAGTAAATTTGTTCAGCTTCCTATAATCCATGCACACTCTCCATCCGGTGACAGTTCTTGTGGGGATCAATTCATTTTTGTCATTGGTTATCACAGTCATGCCCCCCCTTTCTTTGAGACACATTGCACCGACGAGGTCCACGAACTATCGGAAATGGGGTAGACAACCCCAGCATCCAACCACTTAATTATCTCTTTCTTGACTACCTCTTGCATGGCCTCATTCAATCTTCTTTGATGTTCCATAGAGCATTTGGAATCCTCAACCAATATGATTTTGTGCATGTAAAAGGGGGGCTTATACCCCGAATATCCGCCAATGTCCAACCCAATTCTTTCTTTCTACTTTGGAGCACCGCAAGGGTGGAATCTACTTGCACGTTAGTTAACACGAGGAAAGAATAACAGGTAAAGTTTAACAAGGTCCTAGAAACTCATACCTGAGGTGCGAAGGCAAGGGCTTTAACTCCAATATGGGAGACTCCTCGATTTAGGGCTTTGTTGGTGGAGTCTTCCGGTTTTCAAGGTCCAAGGAAAGTTTTCGGGGTCGATATGTATATGATCCCATTCCTTGCAAAGCATTGACACATTCTACAAATTCCTTACTTCTCATCCTCATCATGATTCAACAACACAACTTCCAATGGATCTTTAACATTAATCACAAAACTTGTGTCATCAACAATTACTTCAGTCACAAGATCCACGAACAAACACACTTTGTTGCTATTAGGCTGCCTTGTTAACTTACAAAAATGGAATACAACTTTTTCATCGCCCACCCGAAAGGTGAGTTCGCCAGCTTTCACATCAACTAAGGCCTTCCCTGATCTAGTAAAAGTCTCTCCCCAAAATTATTGACACCTCATAGTTAACCTCACAGTCAAGTATCACAAAATCCACGGGAAGTATGAACTTGTCGGCCCGAACTAGCACATCATCAATTATCCCCAACAGTCTTGAACATAGAATAGGGCATCAAGTTAATGCTTTCCCCCAAGTCACATAAAGCTTTGGCAAAATCGGCACTCCCAATAGTGCACGGGATTGTAATAGCATCGGGGTCTTCTAGCTTTGGAGCCATGGAATGAACAATGGCACTCACTTGATGTGTCATTTTGATCGTTTCACAGTTCATTGATCTCTTATTTGTTACCAAGTCCTTCATGAACTTGGCATATCCCTGCATTTGTTCTAAGACTTCAATGAATGACAAGTTTATGGATCTATTTTTCATCATATCAATGAATTTATTGAATTGGTTCTCATTGTTTTGCTTTGCGAGCCTTTGAGGAGGGGGAGGCCTTGGCAAGGGTGCCTTAGCCTTGGGCACTATCGGCTCCGATATGTCTATCACATGCTCCCTAGACGGGTTCACATCATCTTGTGTCTCCTCCACATTTTCATCAATGGCTATCCTTACCTCATCATTTTCTTGAACATCATTGCTTGGATCATCGTCATCCTGCACCAACACATCTTCATTTACATTCTTTCTTTGGGTTGAGGTACTAGCAACTCCATATCTCCCACTTCTTGTTGTCATGGCCATAGCATGCCCCATATTGTTCCAACCCTTCGGGTTCACCACCGTATCACTTGGTAGTGCCCCCTTAGAGCGAGTATTCAAAGCTTGAGAAATTTGGCCAAGTTGGACCTCCAAGTTGCGGATAGAAGTGTTGTGGGAGGCTAATTGTGCATCGGAGTCAGAGTTTTTCTCCACCGTTTGCTTAAACATGTTTTCAATCCATCCCATTTCATTATTGGAAGAACTAGGACCTTGCGATGTATATGGAGGGGGGTTGTTCGGTTGTTGATACATCGGGGGCCTTTGAAAGTTCGACCCCCGATTTCCTTGATTGCTATTGTTCCAACCCCCCTTGATTATTGTTGGCTCCCCAATTACTTTGATTGTTGCCACCCCAATAGCCTTGATTATTTCCTCCCCAATTGCCTTGATTTCCTTAATTACCCCAATTATTTTGATTGTTGTTGTTCCCCCAATTGCCTTGGTTGTTGTTATTTCCACCACTCCAATTACCTTGGTGGCCTTGGTTGTTCCAATTCCCTTGGTTTCCCTGTGATCTCCATTGTTGTTGATTTGGAGCATTGCTCCGTTGACCTTGGTAATTGTTGACATATTGAACCTCTTCACTTTGCTCATCATATGCATCATCTTGATTCTAACCACTATTAGTGTGCTCAAATTGCTCCGGATGGTTTTGTTCTTGTTGACCTCGTTTCCTTCTCTTGTTGACCATCATATTTACTCCTTCCATGGCATTCACTTGTTTTGGCCCTTGAACCTGTTGACGCTGAGCCTTGGCCAATTGGTTCATTGTGGTTGTCAACTCCGCAATAGCTTGCCCATGATCATGTAGTTCCTTGTGGAGGTGGATAACATTAGGGTCACCCTGAGGAATGTTGGCTCTACTTTTCCATGCCGAAGAGGTATCCTCCATCTCATCTAATATTTCACAAGCTTCAGAGTAAGGCGTGTTCATGAAATTACCCCTGGCGAGTTGATTTACCACACACTGGTTAGTTGTGTTGATCCCCCTGTAAAAGGTTTGTTGGATCATGGCCTCGGTCATGTCGTTGTTTGTGCACTCTTTGACCATTGTGCGGTACCTTTCCCAAATCTCATGCAACGGTTCATTTGTCTCTTATTTGAAAGCCAAAATTTCATCTCTTAATGCCGCCATATGCCCCGGAGAAAAGAACTTTGTGATGAACTTCTCGATCAACTCATCCCAAGTGTGGATGGAATGGTTGGGTAACCTCTCTAGCCAATCCACAGCCTTCCCCCTTAGATAAAAAGGAAATAGCCTTAACCTCAATGCGTCCTCGGAGACATTCGTTTTCTTGCTCCCCTAACATGTATCAACAAAACCTTTGAGATGCTTGTAGGCATTTTGATGTGGAGCTCCGGTGAAGAAACCTCGCTGCTCAAGCAGTGTAAGCATCACATTGGTTATTTGAAAGTTTCCCGTCCGGGGCGGGACTATTGCACTAGCATAGACTTCGTTGGGAAACACCCGATGTGCTGCTCTTGGTGGAGGTGTGAGAGGGTTTGGGATATTATCATGAGGCGGTCGGCCTCTTCTTTGTAGTTGAGGCTCAAGATGAACCTCATCCACTTGCTCGTCTTCTACCTCCTCCCCCAATGGTATATTTCTAAGGGGCTCGTTGTTGAGGTCCATTTCGTACCTAAAATCAATCCACACACAAAATTAGAAAAACTGAAGGAAAGAAAGACAAAACACACAAATACATAGATATATAGCTAAGATCGTCTAACTCCCAGGCAACGGCGCCAAAAATTGATCGGGTCCAAGCCTACACAACTACTGACTAGCGAGGAGGTCGATACAATAATAACCCAACTAAGGTCGGGATTGAATCCACAGAGAGTTAATAATTGGAATTAGGTTTATATCTAAGTGAGATGCAAGTATTGACTCTAATTTCACTTCCACAAACTTGGTTGATATTTTACTTCTGTTTTTACTCTAACGATTGCAATTAATAAAGCTAAGGACAATATTTTTGTTTTGGGTTTTTCAAGTGTTTAAAGGGACTAGGGTCGTGACTTCTACCTAGGTGGTTATCTAACGGGTTGTGAAATCTGAGGCAAGCTTGATTAGTTGGGGTTGTAATATAGCTATCACACCTGGGTGCTCACTCTATACCTCTCGGTAGTTTGAGTGATTTTTCCCAATTGGATTTCTCAAGTCCAAATGGGTATTCATACAAATCAAGGGATATTAGCTCAAGTCGAGTATTACTATCTCTAGGTTTAACCCTTTAATTAGGGCTATCAATTTCTTGAGTTCACCCCAATTCCTTTTTAGCCTAGTTTTCCTAGACTTAGTCCCACTTTCTCAAGTTGAGACTAAGTCATTTAGGCATGAATCAATGTTTGCAACCATTAATTCTTAAGTTCTAGCAAGAACTAGGCTAAATATCACTAACCCAATCACAATCAAGCCCTAAATCAAACACCCATTAAATACCCACACTAGGGTTGGGTCACAACCCTAGCTATGGGTTAGATACTCATGAAATTTGAATAAATTAAAGAAGAATTGAAGATAGAATCCATAATATTAGATTATTGGATGAAAATCTAGAGTTTAGAGATGAATCTAGTACAAATTTGCAGAAATCAGTAAATAAAATCGTCACAGGTGCTCCTCTAAAACACAACATAAACTAAAAATGACAAAATGTTCTATTTATACTAAGCCAAAAATACCTGACAAAAATGCCCCTGCGGAGGTTGTGCGGCCGCATAATTCTGACTGCGGTCGCACACTAGCTTTTGCGGCCGCATAATTATGGTGCGGTCCGCATTCTTGACTTTGAGTTCTGGCTTTGGCTGGACTTTTTAAGACCACACAATTCTGAGTGCGGCCGCGCTCATGATTATGCGGTTGCATAAAAGTGATGCGGTATGCACTTCCTTGACCTTGGCTTGAAACAACTCTCTGAACCTTCATTCCTGCGGACCTCACAATTGTGTGTGCGACCGCACTTGACATCCTGCGGCCGCACAATTTTGGTGCGGTCCGCACTCTTTCATTTTTCCCAAGTTGTCAACTCTCTGATTCTCGTTCATCGCGGACCGCATAATATTGAATGCAGCCGCATAATGACTTTCGCGGCCGTACAATATTTGTGCGGTCCGCACTTCTTGATGTGCCAAATACCAAGTCTCTTAACCTTCTTTTGCGGCCACACTAGAATTGTGCGCTCCGCACTGTAGGACTCTTTGTCTATTTTGGTTTTTGTTCAACTCTGACTCCTATATGAGTTGATTTTGATTCCCTTGGCTCATATTGAACAACTCCTGCAAGCAAGCACATTTCATTAGTATCCGAGAATACCTTCAAGAATTTATGACCTAAAACACAAGTAAAAGAGAGTAAATAAGAGGTCAAAATCCCCACTTATCAACAGGTCGAGTAGTAAAGATCACGGTTGAGATGGTAACATGGCGCTTTGCAGGCCACAACTTATCATGACGTTGGTTCAAACTGATGTCACAGCATCATGCATCATTATTACGCATCTTCCCGATGTGTTGCATCGCTTCACATGCCCCTATCATTTCGATCTTCATGTATTGGCGGTTGATTTTCTCGATTGGGGTGTCTGTGTTATCTATAAATAGGATTTGGAACCCTTCGTATGATTCTTTATGTTTTCTAGCAATTCAATCTTCATATTTTCCTCTCATTTTCTTCTTCCTGTATTCTTGCTCCCGTTGCTTCCATTTTACACCCTTGTTCTCCTTTCTGATTTGAGCGATTTCTGCTACTTCTGCCTCTTCCGAGTTTGTACCTTCTGCATTTACAAGCAACTAAAAATGGCCAATGCACCTTCTGGATCTGGTGAGTCTTTTGACCCAATCCCACTGGCATTGAGAATGCCTCCTCACGACGATGAGGTTGTCGTTGTCGCTGAGGACGAAAGCTTTCTCACTGTAAAGGAAATAATTCCTCACAACAACAAAGCCAGGTTGGACTTCTCGAAACTGCCTGCAGATGAGCCCGAACCTGTGGTATCCAAAATGGACGTGGCCTCCCTCACTGATCTTAGGGCCAAGTACAACATCCCGGCCCATATAGACCTAATCGTGTCCAGTTGCGACGTGATATATATTCATCGCCCTGGATATTGCGCATTCTATGCATATTCGTTCTACATGGGATATTCTCTTCATCTTCCTCCATTAGCGGAGGAATTATGCCGCTATTACGGCGTATGTATGGCTCAGCTCTCCCCATATATTTAAAAACTCTTCCTTATGTTGATAAAGTACACAGAACTGGTCAACCGCGAGATTTCCATTCGCCATCTGATGCGCCTCTTCGTGCCAAGCTTCCATAGAGGTACGATGTTACACCTTCGCCACTATGGGAGCAAGTTATTGGTGGTGAAGATGCACTATAAGGCCAATAGTCAATTTTGGTACAACTTCTTCTATATCAAGACCGATCACATAGTGGCAAACTCTAGTAGGTTCCCTAAAGCGTGGAACTTCGCTCGTAAGTACTTTATCTGGTTGTTTGTTTTTTTTATCTCAGTGGTGACTTAATCGTTCCTCTTTTTCTTTTGTGTAGCCAAGAAAGATCCCCCTTCGTTGGTTGTAGACATTCATG
Source organism: Nicotiana paniculata (assembly GCA_005239505.1). Classification (NCBI taxonomy): domain Eukaryota; kingdom Viridiplantae; phylum Streptophyta; class Magnoliopsida; order Solanales; family Solanaceae; genus Nicotiana; species Nicotiana paniculata. The sequence goes on along the minus strand of ML335456.1, from coordinate 69,217 downwards.
ATTGGGTAATCCAGGTCTTTCCCCATACGGTGGGGATCCGCGAATGGTCGGTGTTCCACAAGAAGTTTGGGCACAAACCTTCCGCGATCGATGAGTCGTTTATTTTGAACTTTTGTTGCTTACGCCATCATGTTGTCTTCTTTTAGGTTGGAGGGCTTGGAGAAAGGTGAAGGCTCCTACCCCCGCCTTTCGTCAACCAAGTGCTATGACGGGGTCTTCACTTGCTGCGACTACAGGCAAGTCTGTTCAGACAGCTACTTCTTCCCAGACCCCGGCACTGCGCAGACCTAGTAGACAGGAGGCGGCCCTATCGGTAGACTCCAGTTTCTCCTATGTTACACTTAGTAGACTAATCATCACCCAGAAAGGAGGAATTGGTTCCACTTAATAGGAGGAGGGTGGAAGTCAGAGGCGAGATGGCTAGAGCCGAGGAATCGTCAAGGGGAGACTATGAGCCGACTGTGGCTATGTCAGGGAATGAAGTGGACTTCCCAACTTTGGCTCCGCCTCTTACAGAAGTTGTGGGGGGTGTTTCTTTGTCCGAGGTTGTTGTTGAAGATGAGGGGCTACCTAGGTTGCGGAGGTTTCGTGTCGAGGAGCGATCCGTCACCTTTAGGACAGGCTGGCATTCCTTCGTCAGCAAGGAGAGAGGGAAGAGTGTGGTTGTAGACGGCTATAAGACCGGTTCTGACGTCAACCCTGAAAAGGTGCAGATGTTTACCGAAGAGTTTACTCGGGTGGAGGTAAGGTTAGAGGGATCCATTTTGGAGATTAAGAGTGCCCGCCGAGAGGAGAAGGGGAAAGCTATTTTCAAGAATATGGAGAGGAAGTACTGTGAGTACCGCTCCAAACACCGTGAGATATGCAAGTGGTTTGGTGTGGACGAAAACTTCTAAGCCCTTAGGGATTAGATGAAGAAGAAAGACAATGAACTTGTGAGAATCATCAGTAAATGCATCGAGCTCGAGGGAGCACTTAAATTCAAAGAGTACGAGCTAGAGGTGAGAAAGGGGGTCGAGGTCGAGTGTGCAGACCTTCGAACCCAAGTGGCATCTCTGAGGGTCGAGCTTGATAAAAGTTCAATCAGAGCTAGCAATCTGAGTGATGAGGTGGCCGAGAAGGCGACAGAGTTGGAGAAGGCCGAGGAGACCAGGGTGGCGACTTTAGCGAAGGTGGCGGTGTTGGGATATGCCATCTGCATCCTCCGGTCCGAACGGGTGAGTGATACAGAGACGGTCGCGCTCAAGGAAGCACGGCTTGATGACCGAATTGGGGGGCTTGAGAAATAGGTTTCAAACCTTAATGATCAGATTGCCGCTCTTGAGGTCGAAAAGGCGCAGTTATTGGCTCAACCGTCCTCCTCTCACACTTCCACGGGAATTGTACGAGAAGTGGATCCACACAGAGGCCCAGCTAGACATCTTCAGGGATTTGATGACAACAGGGAGAGTTTCTAAGGCTGAGTTTGAGGATGCTTGTGCTAAGGCGCGTGCCGCTCGGGTCACCTGTGGTTATGATCCTGCTATGTCGGGGGCTGGTGATGGTGAAGAGGACTTGGACGGGATTGAGCAAGGTGTCTGGTATGAGGATGAATACTCTAATGGCGAGGATGACGGTGGGGAAGGTGTTGCTGAGTAGTTATGCTTTTTGGTAATTTTTGTTTTTACTTTTGTGGGCATCTATTCAGCCCTTGTAACTATATCTTTTGAATTGGAATGATACTTTTGCTGTTTGTTTCTGAATCTTCTCTGTTTTCTCTTGGAAATTTTCCTCATTTGGTTGCCTTGATTAGAAGAACTTCGGATTTATTCTTGTCCGTGTTGGCAGGTGTTAACTCAAACATGGTCGGGTGTAACTTTAATCAATTCGAGCAAAGTCGAATGTCACCTTAATTAATTCGAATGAAGTCAAATGTGAGTTAAATTCGAGCTAGGTCGAATGTTATTCTTGGTTAATTCAAACGAGGTCGAATGTGAGTTAAATTCGAGCTAGGTCGAATGTTATTCTTGGTTAATTCAAACGAGGTCGAATGTGAGTTTATTCGAGCAAGGTGGAATATTACTCCTAATTCATGCGAACGAGGTCGAATGTGAGTTAAATTTGAGAGAGGTCGAATGTTACTCTTAGTTAGTTCAAACGAGGTCGAACGTGAGTTGATTCGAGCGAGGTCGAGTGTGAGTTAAATTCGAATGAGGTCGAATGTTACTCTTAGTTAGTTCGAACGGATTCGAACATGAGTTAAATTTGAGCGAGATCAAATGTTACTCTTAATTAATGCAATATTAATTTTGTGGAGACATGGGTGAACTTCATGTACTTGTATGCTTTGCTTACATATATATTGGAGAAGTTTACATGTTTTTCGGGCTGTTATTCCAGTCCCAGTCTATCTAGTCCCTTCATTGGTTGACCTGGAGAAGTAATTGAGAGGTCGGGCAATGAACTGGTACTCGTGTCTTCACCTCCTTGTGCTTACCTCGAAATGTCCTCCTCGTCTCCTCATTAAAAACCTCCCCGAGAAAATCCAATTGGGACAAAACTCAGGTGAGGGAAAAAGAGTACAGCTTGGAGAATATTTTTCCTTAGAAGTTGAAGTACTTGAGGTAGGCGATATTCCAGTTGTTTGGTAGTAGTTTTCCTTCCATCGTTTCCAGTTTTTTGGGTCGTCCAGTGCCACCCCAAGTACTACCAAACAACTGGAACATCGCCTACATCAAGTACTTCAACTTCTAAGGAAAAATATTCTCCAAGCTGTACTCTTTTTCCCTCACCTGAGTTTTGTCCCAATTGGATTTTCTCGGGGAGGTTTTTAATGAGGAGACGAGGAGGACATTTCGAGGTAAGATCAAGGAGGTGAAGACACGAGTTGACCAGTTCATTGCCCGACCTCTCAATTACTTCTCCAGGTCGACCAATGAAGGGACTAGATAGACTGGGACCGGAATGACAGCCCAAAAAACATGTAAACTTCTCCAATATATATGTAAGCAAAGCATACAAGTACATGAAGTTCACCCATGTCTCCACAAAATTAATATTGCATTAATTAAGAGTAACATTTGATCTTGCTCAAATTCAACTCATGTTCGACCTCGTTCGAAATAACTGAGAGTAACATTCGACCTCGTTCGAATTTAACTCACACTCGACCTCGCTCGAATCAACTCACGTTCGACCTCGTTCAAACTAACTAAGAGTAACATTCGACCTCGCTCGAATTTAACTCACATTCGACCTCGTTCGAATGAATTAGGAGTAATATTCCACCTCGCTCGAATCAACTCACATTCAACCTCGTTCGAATTAACCAAGAATAATATTCGACCTAGATCAAATTTAACTCATATTCTCCATCTGGTGGATAATATATCATTTGCTGCTCGAGCTAGCTATTTGTGCAGCTGAAAAAATATGAATTGCGCAGCACCTAAGAGACAGATACTTTGGATTGGCTAGGAACCATTTTTCAATTGGTGGAACATAGGCTTCATATGAGTCCCTATTTTTGTACCACTTGTAGTGACCTTGGAGGGCTAACCATAGTAGTTCTTTATGTCATTTTTGTGTATGAAAGAAGAATTTCTGGGAATAAATCCATGGGATGTGAAAATCTATGAGGAAATTGAGGAGTATGAATACTTGTTTCTTACTAAACAACCTGTGGAACAAATAGTCATATCATTTCCTTACTAGTGGAGGGAGGATATCAACCCTATTTGACCAAAAAAGATAATCTTCGATTAAACTAATTAATCAGTTATTAAAGAGGTTAATCCTAGTTAAAGCTAATTACTTCAGATCTAAGGTTAGCAGTGTAGATGAAGTAAACAGTAGTAAGGCAGATTTAATGCACTAGGTATAAAATGCTTCGGATGTAATAATGTGGTAGAAGTATCAGATATTAAATGCGTTAAATGGCACCAACTGGAAATAAAGAAGAAGATTCACCCAATATTGAATGAGGTGGATGATTCCTCCTTCTGACAATGATGAGTGACAAAAATATATAAGAATATTGAAGACTTTCTCAGATCTAGTGGAAATGACAAGGAATAATCCAAAAAGACGAATCTCCTTAGAAAGGTGTTCTTTGTATTTTTCTAGACAGCTTGCTTTTCAAAAGAGTTATTATCATATATCTTATTACATGCATTTTGCCTTATCTCTCATTATCTTTATATGGGATATTCCCTAAGAACCATAAAAGTACAAACAGAGAGAATATTCTCTCTGAAGATCCCAATACAAAACTAGTTGTTACTACTACCTATACTATTCGACCTCAGCCGTGGTTGACCGCTTGGCGACACGTTTCGTTGATCACTGGTCGACCTCGGCCAAATTTCTCACGATAATTACAAATGACTCATAATAATCACCTTTTCGTGCTAAATTTCCTCAGTAGGATTTTGACCCATACAAACCCTATGACCATAAACAGGCAACTAATGATGCATAAACCACTAAGAAAATTTAGAGGCGAGTTGTTTATCCTAAATAATAAACCATGAATATTTTTTGAGGTGGTTCTGAAAAATGAATACATTTATCCGGGTCGCGTAGTAGTCACAATAGTTGTAAAATTGTGGTTCAAAAGGTTGGGAGAGTCTTCTGTGTTTAATTCAATGTATGCCACATTCTCTCGATGAGATTGTTTTATTAATTCACATCGTACTATGGATAACATATGTCTGGATCTGCTTATCCTTGTAGGGTTTGAATAAATAGGATCTGCTATTTATGAGAATGAACTCATAAATCTTCGTGGTCAACTAATGATTTTAGTTTGTCTAGGTTCTTCAAATTTCGTAGAGAGCTGTTGGAAAATAAGATGGTCTAGTTCTTTTGTTAAGCTTTGATTTCACGGATTTCTTCCTTAAGGAGTTCTATCTCAGATTGAAAATCTTGGACAGTTACGTCCTTAGGCTTTTACGAAGAAAACCTATTGTGAATACAAGTAATGTATGTATATATGTGTGTGTTTATGTGTGTGCATGCGTGTAGTCGCGTACAAGGGCCATTAATATTATTGGATGTTCGGCCAAATGTATAACTTATTCCGTATTCAAATGGTTTGAAATTCAAACAGGCTCTTAGGCTCTCTAGCCTTCATAAATCGGCTAAAACCCCAATGTGTATAATCTTTTATTGAGGTACTGGTATATATATGCTAGAAATATAAAATATTGTCATAGAATAGACCCCTTTCCACTTATTCGTATATTTAACGTAATATGTCTTAAATTTGCAGCTTATAGCTAAGCACAATCACTCGTCAACTTCTTCCTTCTTCAATTATCGACACTGCGTTAGAACTTTTTTCCTAAAAGCATTGAAACGATGGTTGTGAAATCAAGAACTTAGAAACTTGAATATTTTTTTTTTTTTTTTGGTAATTAAACAATTTTATTACCAAGTAATATTTACACACTGCTTCTTTCCATAGCTTGATCTGGACATAAGTCCCAGTCTAAGCTACTTCTTCTGTATCTCTATTCCTACTAATTCAAACTTTCTACATTTCAATGAACAATAGGATAGTAATTCAATTCTAGTAACCTTCCCTTCAATCGTTGCTTCATATTCCCTCTACAGTGAATCTCCTGTGCTAATAGTCGAGTAATTGTTTCAGCATTCCTCTGCGTTGCCTGGAAAACTCGTGCATTCCTCTCTTGCCATATATAATATATGCTTCCAGCTAGCATCATCCTGTATGTTTCAGCATTAGCACTTTTACCTTGACAGTGTTGTTCAGCCCGTTTCAATTCATGCTCCCATGTCATCACCTGTCTATGGATCCTCAACCATTCTAACATTGCAGTCCATATTTGTGTAGAGAATGGACATACAAAGAAGAGATGATCAATTATTTTTGCTTCTGTGTGACATAGTGGGCAAGAGTCATCTTCTAGGTAGTCTCTTGTTTGTAGTCTTCTGTGTGCAGCCAGATATAGAATAATTATCCACTTAGGTAGCACACTGTTGTTGCAAATCAGTCTTCTCCATGGAACTTTGCTAAATTCTCCTCGCTGCTTCAGGTACATAGTCTTGATAGGGAATGTTTTCATTCTGAGTACATCTTCCTCTGTATAGCCAGCTTCTTCAATGTATTTCCTAGCTTTAAATACCTTCTGAATCACCCATGATGCTTGCTTTTGTTCAGTTCCCAACCCTGGATTATATTTCTTATAGTATACATGAACCCATTGAACCCACATTTTGTCTTTCTTCTTGCATAAATTCCACAATAACTTGCATATGGCATCTTTATTACATATGCCTATGTCTAGCAAATTCAACCCACCTGATGCTCTTGGCCAACATAATCTGTCCCAGGCTATGAGTGCTTTCCTTGTAATCTCTACACTTCCTGTCCATAGGAATCTTCTACACATGCTTTCAATCAAATGAATCAGTTTCTTGGGCAATAAGAATATCTGAGACCAATACACTTGAATGGAGAATAATACACTCTTAATAAGTTGGATTCTTCCTGCCTAGGATAGAAATTTAGTAGTCCAAGATTGAATTCTCCCTACCATTTTCTCAATAAGTGGTTGACATTGCAGCAGTGATAGCCTTTTAGTACTCAAAGGTACCCCCCAGATATCTCACTGGAAAGATCCCCTTAGAGGATCCTAACATTTGCAGTATTTCCTGCTGTATATCATCTCTGACTCCTCCAAAATAAATTGAACTTTTTTCAGTGTTGGCAACTAATCCTAAAGCTTGTGAAAACTCTTGGAAACATTGATATAATAACTTCACTGATATAGTATGGCCTCTACAGAATAGTAACAGATCATCAGCAAAACTAAGTTGAATTATGTTCATCTTGGCACACTTAGGGTGATCGTTAAAATCTGGATTCATCTTTAGTGTCTTCAACAGTCTGGGTAAATACTCCATAGCAATACAAATAGGTAAGTAGATAAGGGATCAACTTGTTTCAACCCCTTTTTAGCTGGGAAAGGTGCTGAATGCTGCCCATTTATAATGATAGAATATGAAACACTCATCACACATCTCATAATCCAATGAACAAATTTCCCTGACATTTGCATACTCTTTAGTACTTGCTCCATATAATCTCATTCAATAGAGTCGTAGGCTTTCCTCATATCCACTTTCAACATGCATCTTGGTGATAATCCTTTCCTGCAATATCCTTTAACAAGTTCACGACTCATTATTATGTTGTCATTTATCAACCTTCCCGGTACAAATGCAGACTGGCTTTTATCTACTATGTCACCTATTATGCCTTGCAATCTGTTAGTTAACACCTTCAAGATGACTTTATAAATGAGAGTGCAGCAAGAAATTGGTCTGAAATCAGTTGGATCTGGTACCTTAAAAACTTGAATATAACATTGAATACATTGTTTGAGGTTGAAGAAAGACCTAAAAATACCATTAAAGACTAATGAAATTTAGTATTTGTCGATATGTTTAATTGGTGATTTATTTTGGTTGGGTGATATAGGATTTTGTCGGAAACATCTTAAAGGGCTGGGATATAAATTTTGGAGTTTCTTTGAGCTGATTTTTAATTTGAGGCGGATTTAAGCTGATTTTCAATTTGAAAATTCGAGGCTAAAGACGACTTCATCAGTGTATATCCCCTTGTGTATCCGTGTATTTCTCTATTTATTATGTCTCATCTACTAACTACAATGTGATATTGGGGTTTATAATACATATTACAATGTGTATATACATTTATGTTTTGCATTCATTGCTTTGATGTACATATCGGATGTGACAGATTCGAAAGGGGCATACGTATGGCTTTGACTAAACGACTAACTAAGGCTAAGGAAAAAACAAAATCAAAAGTAGACGTAATCGAAAGAAAGATTGGGCCGAATGAAAGGGGCTTGCAACGATGGAAGGGTTACTGGATAGGGCATGATAACATTTCTGCCACATTATGCACTTAGTTTTTTTGGTTCAATTTTACTTTAAAGCCACCTAAGCTTTATTTCTTTTTTTTTTAGTTTCTTTTTATCGCGGTATGGCCCGTCGAAAATAGTAAGGATGCACAAAGTGGTATCTAGAAGGGAAAAGGGTTAAATTGGTTCGGTCGTCCAATAATGTATGATAAGAAATCATCTAAATCTAATGATGTTTGATGGGTACATTTTAACTAGTAGTAGCAACAATAAGCTAGTAATGTGCACTTTATATATTTATAGTTACTTTATTACCATTATTGGAAAGATAAGTAGGGTAAAGGAGATGTAATTATTATCTACACGTTTAATGTAATTGACTAACTCAAGAAAAAGCTCAATGCCTCATAGGGGACAAGATTGAAAAGCTAGTGAAGGAAGGTCTCTTTTTTCTAGATAGGTCCTTTTGTTGGTTGCAACGGGTCGTTTGGTAGAAGGTATTAAAAAAAATAATGCAAGTATTATCTCTCTGCATTACTAATATTTTGTTTGGTATATTTTTTTAACCGTATACATCATATTTGGCATTATCTTATGCATAAGTAATGCATAGAAAATTATGACATTAGTAATGCCAAGTCTTTATCTTTAAAGTCCCTTAAAGCTAGAAAATATGGAGGACATTTTTGTAAACAATTATTTTTCTTAAAAATTATGCATTACATTAGAATTTTAATACACCACACCAAACGGTAGATAAGAAATAATGTATGCATAACTAATGCTTGCATTATTAACCCATGCATTACTAATACATTTTATTTCGCACTATTCTTGTACACCATACCAAACGACCCCTAATAGTTTTGTGTTCGAATAAATTGTACTTTTGCTTAAACTTTATGACCTTCCGGAAACAACTATTTCTATCTTCACAAGGTAGGATAAAATCTGCGTACATATTATGCTCCTCATATTCCACTTGTAAAAATATACTGAGTATGTTATATACAAATTCAGTAATTGAAATAAATTATGACTTCTATGGTAAATTAATAACTCACAAACTTTAAATTCCAACTTCGTTCGTATTGTGAAATTATCCGTTAGATAGTACCATGGGGGCAAATATCACCTATTATTAGTTGTAGGTGTGATTCAGATAGTTTTTGGAATTAAAAAATTCATGTTTATAGTTTTCTATCACTAGAAACTTTATTTAAGTTGTGGTAATAGAAAATTAGTTAACGTTCATTTAGTTCTCATTAGATACCCTTTACAGAGTCAAAGTAAATAATTAAAATGGTAACAACAGACACTGTGGGACACCCATTTTGACATGACAAAAAAGGCATGGAATTGAATGGTATCCCATGTGAAAGTTCATCAAAACCTCCCTAATCACACTCTCTGTTAACCTCTCTTCACACTTTAATGATAAACTTTATGTCACGAGAGAATGGAACTACTTAAATTTCCTTCTTTATTTATTGCGGAGAAGTTCAAAATATAAACCTGATGTTTGTGATTTGTCTTGCATTTATTCTTCATTTACTTTTTGGTCCTTAATAGTTGTCCCCGTTATCTTTCGTCACAAAAATGCTCCTTTTACTAATGATTTTAACCGTGAAAAAGTTGGTGCAATTTGGCTGATCAGTATAAGTTATGTAGGGGTATATGTGGACCTTTTCAACTATTTAGGGGCGTATTTGGATCTTTTTCATTGTTTAAGAATACGTTTCAAATTATTGTAAAGGGTATATTTAAGCCAATATGATTGTTTAGGAGTAAATTTGGATTTTTTTTGCGTGTGTGTGTGTATGTGGCTCTACTATGGCAGCGTCAAGGTGACATTCGTTAGAGAAAGAGGCAAATATGAGACAAAATTATAGTCTAAGGTCTTCACGGACCAAAATGTAAACACGACAAATATAAGATTGTAACGACCCGATCGGTCGTTTTGAGCATTTGGACTTCGCTCGCTAGTTTGAAGGTACGAGTATCTCCGTATGATGTATTATGACTTGTGTGAATCGCCGATTTTGGTTTTCAGGTTATTCGGAATCGATTTGGAAGAGTTGACAAAGTTTGACTTATTAGCTTTTGACCTCAGATTGGAGTTTTGATGGTTCTGTTAGGTCCGGATGGTGATTTTGGACTAGGGAGTATACGCGGATTTACATTTGGATATTTCTAGAAGGATTCGACACTAATTGGCGAAAGTTGGAAATTTGAAGGTTTGGAAAGTTCATAAGTTTGACCGGAAGTTGACTTTGAGGATATCGGAATCAAATTGTGGTTCTGGGGATCGGAATAGCTTCGATATGTCATTTGGGACTTGTATGCAAAATCTGAGTTTATTCCGGATTGATTTGACATGTTTCAGCGCGAGTTTTGGAAGTTGAAAGTTCAAAGTTCATTGATTTTTATTCGAGATGCAATTCGTTGTTTCGATGTTTTTATGTGTGATTTAAGGCCTCGAGTAGGTCCGTGTTATGTTACGAGACTTTTTGGAATGTTTGGACATGGTCCCGATGGGCTCGGACGTGTTTCGGATCGATTTCGGACCATTTCTTCTTTATATCGCATTGTTGGTTTCTGCTGAAGTCTGGTGCACTAAAGTTTCTTCGCGATCGTGGACTTAGAGGTGCGATCCCGTAAGGGAAATTGGAGCAGAGTATTTCTTCTTCTTCGTGTTCGCGAGTCCTCAGACGCGTTCGCGTAGGCTGCTGCAGATTGTGCATTGATTTCGCGTAGTGGTTTTGACTGAGCTGGGTAGTGGTAGTTTCTTCTTCGTGTTCGCATTGTATTTGTTGCGATCGCATAATTCAGATGAAGGTAATCATCGCGTTCGCATGAGTAATTACGCGATCGCGTAGTGTATTTTGAGAGGTTGCGAGTTTGTTCAGCGTAGGGTATTTATGTCAAGTGAATATAAAGTACTCTATTTTGGGGGGTTTTGGCCATTTTTACATATTTGGAGCTATGGAGCTCGGATTGAGGCGATTCTTGAAGCAATTTTCACTATGTGGATTGGGATAAGTGTTCTCTACTCATTTTTATTTTATATCATGAATCTATCTTTGTTTTGGCATTTGATCAAGGGTTTCAAAAGATAAAGTGGGGGGTTTTGTCTAAACTTTCCTAAAGTGAATTTTGAGTTTTGAACATCGATTATGAGTGGAAATTGAGTGAAATTAGTATGGTTTGACTCGTAATTGAATGGGTTGTCGGATTTTGTGAGTTTTATCGGGTTTCGAGATACGGGCGCCGGTTTGACTTTTTGGTGGACTTTGAGAGTAATGTGTAAAGATTAGACCTTTATCGACTGTGTTTGCTTCCTATGGCATTATTTGATAATTTTGAGTTGTTTTTGGCTAGTTTCGAGTCGTTCGAAGGATGATTTGAGCGGGATGGCACTTCTGGTGTATGAATTTGGCTTGTTTGTGGTAAGTGTCTTGCCTAACTTTGTCGGGAGAATTTTTCTTACTAATTGCTATTGATTTTTACATGCGGGGGTGATACATATATGAGGTGACGAGCATATATGCATGTGGGGGGGTGAATCATGCTCGGGGGTAAATTATACTATAAATTGCGCCTTGTAGAATTACGTGACTTTCTTGCTTCATGTCTTACTTGACTTCTAGATTACTTAGAATATGGAATTAAATGTTAGAAACCAAGATTTAGTTTATTATAACTTGATTAAAATTGACGGAATTTTTAGAAACATTGATGTGTCTAATTCGATCATCATTATGCTTGATCACTAATACATTGCTACGGCCATTATTCTTGAGATATTAGATTTTATACTCGAGTTGTAGATCATTCTTGAGATTTGTTGAAATACTTGAACAATAATGTTCTTGAGGGTTTATTGAACTATTGTTGGCTTGAAAGTTGAGATTAGGGTTCATTTGGAATATTCGTTTAACCACTCTCCTTGATGTTATTTATGCTTTCTATCTTGCTTGTTATTTGAAATACATATGCTTGGTGAGGGAGAGTGTAAATCACGATAGGTGATGTCGTGCCACTGTATATATATTATCATGTGAGGGAGAATGTAAAGCACAAAGGGTGACGCCGTGCCATTTCATATATTTTATCATGTGAAGAAAAGTGTAAAGCACGAAGGGTGATACCGTGCCATTTCATTGAGAGTAAAATCACGAAGGATGATGCTGTGCCATTTCATTTATATTATCATGATTTCATTTACATTATCACTTGAGGATGCAAGTAAAAGCACGAAGGGTGATGTCGTGCCATTTATTTATATTACCATTATTTGATATTATCATGGGTTCATGGCACGAAGGGTGTTTCCGTGAAGGCGATGACGAGGGACATGCATTATGTTGTGATATGTTTCCCTTGTGTATACATCCATGCCTTTACCTGGATTTTCTACTATAGCACCTATGTTATCTATCTGACTTGTCGTTGTTGTTCTGTCCTTGTCCTTTATCTCGATTATTGTTGTGTTGTCCATGCCTTCTATCTGTTTAACTTGCAAAGATCATGCCTTCCTTACTGATGTTATATCTACATACATGTCGTATCTATTTTTTTGTACTTTAGTATAAGTCTTCTACCATGTTGGTCGTTCATGCCTCTATTTGTTTCCTTATAAAGGCAATGATTTCCCCTCTTATTTGTTATATTTACATCTATGCCTCTTGCCATGCTAGTTACGTGAAATTATGTTCTTCTTTCCTGATTGTTGTCATTGCTCTTATGCCTCCTACCTTGTCTTTTATTGTTGTCCCTATGTATTGCCCAATTCATCATTGCTACTTGTGTATTTCCTATACTGTTATCGACATTTCTTTCACCTGGTTGGTATTGTTATCCGTATATTTGATGAGGATGAGATAAATCCACGAATGATGTTGCCTTGCCATTTGATTTGATGTCTTGAGTATATTTCTCACACTATGAAAGTTATGGATTTATTACCGTGATTTATTGGTTATCGCTCTAAGGAGATTGGTCGTGATATTGAGGAATTGTTGATCATGGTTCTTCTAAAAATCATCTAGTGCTTCGCATATTTATTTCCTTGCACTCTATTATATTATGTTCTAGTATTGTCATATTGCTAGTCTTCTACACAGATTATATTAGTGAGTTTCTTTTAACTAAAAAGCCTCGTCACTACTTCACCGAGATTAGTCAAGATACTTACTAAGTACATGCGGTCGGTTGTACTCATACTACACTTCTGCACCTTGCGTGTAAATTTTGGAGCGAAGTTGCGGTGGATGTTGGGGGTTGACTCTGAAAATGTTCGTGCCTTCCGGATGTGGCTATCGCTTGTCCCTGGGTAGTTCTAGAGTTGAATTGTGTTTATGTACATTTCAAATAGAAGTTGTATTTATTTCATATTCATTTTTGCAATAATCCAGTCTTAGTAGCTCATGTCTTGTATTACCAGTCCTTGGGGCATTGTTTGGAATCTAGTCATATCATTTGTTGATCACATTTATTTTATCAGAATTGTGTTAACTGTTAATTGAATTACCTAACCGGGTTGGGTTAGGTGTCATCACAACAAGTGGATTTTGGGTCGTGACAAGTTGGTATCATAGCACTAGGTTAGTAGGTTCTACAAGTCATGAGCAAGTGTCTAGTAGAGTTTTGCGGGTCGGTATGATGACGTCCATACCTATCTTCGAGAGGCTACAGGGAATTTAGGAAAATTTCCCTTTCTTTTTTCCTTATTGTGCGGCCTTGTTTCAGCTTGAAACCTAAAATTTTGATTCTTTTTATTTGTTCATATGTGATATGGCGCACTCACTATTTTCTATGCGCCGATCATATGTGATGTTGACGATGGATTACGAAGGGCTATTGATGCTTGATTATCATCACAATGTGTTGTCTAGTCTCCGGAGCAGATGTGTTAAATATTCTAGTCGTTCATTTGTGGTACGAGGCGGGTTCTTATATCTGGTTGGTAAGCACAGACTTGGGAAGACTGGCTGGTGGCCTAGCTGTTGTGATTAAGGTGGGTTTATGGTAAGGTGTCGATTTGAGTACAGCCGGTAGGCCATCACCTGTGTGATGAGTTTGGGTCCGGTGGAGTGCATATGTTATCATTTCAGAGTATTTGGGGAATGTGTTTGACTATTACAAGGACGGGTACGTGCTTGGCAGAGTCTTCGAAGTGTTCTATGACCAGTATTGCATGAGTTTTTGAAGTATTCAGCTAAATAGTCGTGCGAGATCGGGGCATGCTATAAATATATAGTGCTTTGGATTGTCGATGGGTTGTTCTATGGCTTCGGGCTAATGGGAGTCTTCTAACGACGGTCGGATTGTAGGATCATGCGATGTATCAGTTTCTGGGCTGATGGATTGCTTGGTTGTTTCCTCGAATCATCATGTGCTGGTGAAGCGCGGGTTGCTCGATGCGTATTAGCTGTGTATTGAAGATCAGAGTAAGGTGAGTGGTTATCGAGAATATTCTGACGAGTTTCAGGTCTTATAGGAAAGAGAACTCCACCTTCTCCTTTGATGGATTAGATTAGTTAGAGGACTTCCCTTAGCATTTAATGACTTCTGAATTTTTGTACAGGTAGGTTGAGATCGGTAGCGAATGGTGATCGGATATGTGATAGTTCTATGTCAAGAATGAATCTACATAGCAATATTGGAGATATTCAAGAAACGACTTCGTATTCACAGAAGGCTCCTTCATAGCGAGCATATCGGATTGAGTTACTTTCGGGTTGGCAGTCTGTGTGACTTGGTTGAGTTAGAGGAGATCGGTTCTGATGACTCGATTATGTGTTAATGAAATCCGAAGAATTCATCATGGTTATGACCACGGCCAGAGTTGGTGTTTTTTATATTATGTGTGGTGGTGTTCTCTTGGATTGAGTTAATGGAAGGTTCGCGGTTGATGAGATGTTCAATTTGCCCATGGTTAAGAGTTGATTATGAAATTTTCGTAGTGTCACGAGTTAGCATGTTAGAGGCGATGCGTCGTGTGGTGTTGAAATTTGCATGTACAAGGTTGCAGTTTAGTTTTATAGGGAAGGATATGAGTTCTTTATGACACGGATGATTTCGGGCGTTTAAGATTATGCTGGAACTATTTGATATTACTGGAGGTGAGAGTGCACATTGGCAGGTGCATTGTGTTTGACTTGTGGGTATCTTCTATAAAATGATGGAGTGTGAGTTACGTATCGGCCGTTTGAGTAGCAATGTTAAGATCGGATATGAAGATTCTAGTATTCGTGAGTTCAGATACTGGATGTTCTCATTGGCAGACTATTCCTTGATTGCGAATTATGAAGAAATGTTGGGGATTGGATGACTGATGGTAGGTGTTATGGAAAGGTTGCAATGGATTTTGGAAGGTTAATTACCTGTTTTGGGAATGATCGAAATTTGGTTTGGGGATTATTTGTGATCCTAATAAGAATGTATATTCTGTATCGGATCGGATTTGCTTGCTCATGCGCAGCTGTTACCACAGGTATATCATCGGACGGAATGGATGTTATTTGCGCCTTGGTCTATGTTATGTGTTCCTCTCCTATGTTATGATGGGTTATGAGGGTTACATGATACTTCGCACACATATTGTAATTCTGTTTAGGCCTTATGGTGTTATGGGCGAGATGTCCCTCGTGATGTTGACTTGCTTATTGCACCATAGTTGTGCTTGTCTTTCTTAGTATTGTTGTGCCTAATCATATTCCCACTGTTATATTGGTGCACTCTATTATGTTTGATGTTGACACACGTGTGATCAGTGAGACCAAGCATTATGGCTCGATGGGAACCCTATGTGGACTGATATGATGGGATCGGGCTGCGCATCGCAACGGTACTGTTTAATCAAAGAATTAGATCCTTTGACCAAAGATATTTCTAGGATGAACTCGGGTTACTGATAATCAAGAAAATAAGAGAAACGAATAATAGACAATATTCTAGAAATATAGAAAAGCACGATAGATTTTATTTGAAAATCATATGTCTTTACAAGCTTTATTCCCGTCCTTTATATAGGAGATTCCTTGATATAACGTACAACTCTTGCTATGATTTCCCATTAATGACTAATTATGACATTAATGGGGCATTACAAAGGATAATGGTAACTGGGGTACGGTTACATAACGTACGAGTAATCAATTGTGGGTCCTGAAATCTGCCCGTAGCTTTGTCTAGATTCATTCTGACCGTGTCTCTTCCATGTCTTGATCAGGTTGAGTTTCCCGTGGCTGATGAGCTCGAGGATTTATTGAATCGTGCCTCTTTATTCCGTACCTCTTCAAAGAATCACATCCAGCTGTCGCGTTCTCCTGTGTCCACATAACTGGCTGAGTTGTCAAGAGTTGGCTTATGTGTGAAACTCTTTTTTTACAAATACAGATAGTCCCCCCACTTACCATATATTTATCGATTAATATTTGGTAAGTGAATACTCATTTATGGGGGGAATATTTTGCCGCCACTTTACCTCGAAACATTGTATCCTTCTCTGAATCATAGGCGTCGTTTGTCAATTCCATTTAATGCTCATACCACGTGTCTTTCTCGGATTGGTTCTGTATTTACTTGGCACCTTTTAGGGCTTTTTGCGGCTGCGTCAGTCCCGAAGTGACACCTTCAATTATGACTTTTCATCATTATTTTTATTTTTTTCCATGTTTGACGGTTGTCCTCAAGTATAAATACCTTTCTTCTTTTCTTTGCTTCCACGAAACACTTTCTAACTTTGTCTTTTGTAAAGAACTTTCTTCTTGCCTTTGTAAACATGTCTTCTTCAAATCAACCTCAGGGAGTAATAGATATTGAAAATTTAACGCCATCTTCTGCTCCGACTAGGAGTCGGAGGGGTGGTAGACTTAGGATTCTATGATCCACTCCTTCGAGAGGCTCCTCTTCTTCTCAGATAATTTCCCCTCCTTCCACTAGGTCTCTAGTTTCTCCGAGGTTTAGGGCTTCTCGGTCTTTGTCTAGAGGTAGAGGTGAACGCCTTCGTGAACCTGGAGTTGATGAAATTGTTCATGCTGAGTTTGTCTTTGCTAGAGATAATCAAGTTCTCATAGACCAATCTTCTTCCCTTGAGAGTGTCGAAAGGTATCCAACCCTTATTATTGAGGGTCAGATTTCCCTTGTTCGTAGGGAGTGTTTTTGAAGACCTGATTTCCCTGTCTACATTCCGAATAGTATTCAAAGAATAACGTCTTAAAAGAAGGGATACTCTTTTGTTTATACGTACCCTTTAACTCTAGGGTTTAGACCTCCCATTGATCCAGGTTGAATTCTGCCGTTTCTTCAATATCTGCTTAGGACAAGTTGGTCCGCTTGTGTGGCGAGTTGTCGCATGTCTTAGGAATTTAGCTTCTTTAGCCTCGGTACTTTTACTTTCAACCATCTTATTCATCTCTAGTCTCCTACCTTGTTTCATCAAGGGGTTTTTACTCTGACTGCTAGGAGCAAAAGAGTGCTGGTAACCCCTAGGGATGATAAGGATAGGGGTTGGTACCTACGGTATGTTGATGTACCTATTGTTTGTTTAGTGGGTGAAGAAAATCTTCCCTCCCTGAGAAGTGGAATCCTACACGTGTGTATGATTTAGCTCACATCTATTTACTTTTCCTCGTTCTGACTTGAGATGTTTTACTAACACCGTATCTGTTTCTTCTTCTCTCAGAAATCATGGGTACTGTTGAGAATGTCTCTGGTATCCGTGATTGGGTAGAAAAATTGTTGTCCGTTGATCCTTTAGAAGAGAGATCTTGGAAGTACTTCGCTGGGAGGTACGGAGGCATGTAAAGACCCACGGTAAGTGAAGCTTTTTTTATTGCTTCTTTCCTTACTCGAGCCTCTTCTTTCTTTGTCGCTTAACTTTTTCCCTTTTGATAGGGTTCTCTGCTCGTGGGGTGTCTGCTTCATCTATCCTGAAGATGTCTTTGGCCCAGGCCCAAGATATTATTGTTGGTTCGTCTTCCTCGAAGAGGAAGATTGGTGAGTCCCGTTCCGTAGAAAAAGAAGAAGAAGAAGAAGAAGAGGGTACTTTGGTGCGCAGGGCACGGAGAAGGCGGGTGGTTTCAGATGATGAGTCTACACCCATGACTTTTCCTTCCGTGACTGTGGTTGAGCCCTCTACCTTTGAAGATATTTCACATTCCCCCATTAATAAGTATGTAGATTACATGTTCCATGAAGGTTTTGACCTTGCTCCTGATGATGTCCCTTTGGCTGCTGTTTTTCTTGCTTTTTTAAGAAAAGTTGTCTCATCTGCTCCTTTGGCTATTACGGCTTCTGTTGTTGCTTTTCCCGTGGCTTCCTCAACTCTTCAATCCTCCGCGCCTGCTGCTTTGCCCGTGGCTTATCCAGTTCCTCAACCCTCCGTGCCTGTTGTTGCTTCATCTCTGCCTACTTCCATGCCTTCCGCTAAGGAAGTAAGGTCTTCCAGCAGAGAGATGAGACATGTGATAATAGAGGTTCCAGCTGAGGGGAATCTTTTCAAGAAAATGGGTGAGCCTGAAGTGTGGCTCAAGCCTTTGATAGGCCCCACTGAGAAAACGAAGCTAGCCAGCCATAGTGCTCTTACATGGGCCAATGAAGTTGTGCATACCTCTTTGAAGGTATGATGCAGGTTTATCCTCTTTCATTTTCGTATATGAAATTTATCATATCTGATTTTTATATTTCTTGCAGTTTAATATTATAGGCATGGAACTCATGAAGTGTATCTCAAATACGGATCAGGAGACAAAAGAGTTGCAGGCCGATGTTGATAATTGGAAAGCACAATATGATAGCCTAAGGATTGACATGGATGCCTTGGAAGAGGAAAGGAGTACCTTGAAGCGGCAGATGAGGCTCATGGCGGTAGAACTAGCAGTAGAGAAGGCTTCTTCCAGTCAGGCTGATAAAGACAAGAGTGTTCTGGAGTCCTCATTTGCTGAGCAGTTGTCCCGCGCCTCAGAGGAGATTAGAGACTTGAAAAACTTGCTGGGGCAGAAGGAGGAATACCCAGGAGAGCTCGTGTAATCACTCACTCGTACTTAAGAGGACCTTCGTAATTCTTTAGATAAAGTTCAAACTCTCGAGGAGTCGATTGTTCCGTTAAGGGCCGCCCATGAAGCTGCTGAAGCGGAGAAGGACGGATTGAGAGCTGAGCTTCAAGTATGGGCAAGGGATTATAAAGATCTTGAAGAGGTGGTTGTTGTTGATGTGAGTTGGGTGTATATGATTTCTCGCCTTGACACATTGACGGAAATGAGTCAAGAGGGTTTCGACCTTAGTGCTGAAATAGCTAAAACTAAGGAAGCCATGGAGAAGGCTCAACAATGTCATAACCTCTCTTCACCTGATGGTGAGACTCCTGCTGCTCGTGCCTCTTCATCCCTAGTTGCTCCCGTTCCTCCTGCTGATGAAGAAGTCAATCCTCCTTCTCGAGAAGATTAAAGTGTTGATTCATCCCTCTTTTATTTTTTATTTGATTGGTGGTTACCCCCAGCTCCATCAGGGGTAAACTTGGATCTTTCAAAAGTCCCTAACTGACAACTTAGGGGAATTTCAATGTATAAACTATTATGTGGATAAGTACTAGTTTGTACTTAGTTCTTACTTAGCCGCTTTTTTTTAATATATGCAAATTAAGACTTTTTGCTTCGAGTTTCTGCTTTATTCTCAAGTCCTTTGCATGTTTAATTTTCGAGGTTTTTGTTTTTACCTCGGAATTTTTGCATGAGGATGCTGTAATCACTCGTACCTTTTCATAGTAGGTACGGTGTCTGTGAGCCTTTTTATAGTAGGTTTCATTTATGAAAGAGGACCCTTTATGATTGACACGAAGAAGACGTCTCAACTTCATGATAATGCAATAGAGTGATAGGAATTTTACACATGTTTGAGAATGTTTCCAAGGAAAGTTTTTTTTTTTTTTGTTTGAACTTCCACGACATTTTACATGTGTTTGATTATCGTCTAAAACTCATGTTGCAGATGTTTTTGTTTAACATATTTGATATACACTTGTATTTCGTAACTGATTGGTAACAGTTTTTTGATATTAATACAAGGGAACAATTGTTTTTCACTAGTAACAGTTTTTGTAGAGATTGGGGTTTCTACCCGCAACTGTTTTTATTGATAACAATTTTATAATAAGTACGAGGAAAATGCTTTTTCATCCGTTTTTGTTTTATTTGACAACAGTTTTCTGAACAAATACATGGATTTTGATCTTTCATTCGTAACTGTTTTATTTGATAACAGTTTTTTGAGCAAGTACAAATGATGATGATCTTTTACCCCTAACTGTTTTTGTTACAACAGTTTTGAATAAGTATAAAGATGTACATTTCTTCCTCGTGACTAATATTTTTCCTTTCAGCCTGAACATGTTCGAAGGTTTTTTGCATTTTTGCATTAGGCTTTGTATTTGGATGACTCTTTTGATCTCTTTTGATTCTGCTTGTATCACTTGTCTTGTTGGGTAGATGGGTTTTCAGGTTCGAGCTTTTGACTTTCTGATAGTCTTTTTTGCTTCGTCTTAGCCTTCCATACTGTATAATCCCCCAAGTGTTTGAGCTTTGAAGAATGAGATCTCGAGCACTTGATTATTCCTTCCTTGTGGTCCTTTTCCTGAAAAGGAAAAACATTCCGGGCTCGAAGGTATATAGTTTTTTAGATGATGACTGCTTAACCCTTTAAAACGTCCATCAGAAAGTGTAACCCTAGACCGGGAATTGTGTTATTTCCTCGCGTCTTTGCAGGCCTAATATTATCATCTGGTGATGGGTTTGCTTTATGCCTATCATCCAAAAAAGTTAGTAAAATTTGCAAATGTTCGAAATAAAATCGAACGTGTGATACCTGACCGGGGGTACTTCTTTTCCTTAGAAGTAATACTTTTTTAGGTGGATGGCGTTCCAGTTTATTGGTAGAACTCTGCCGTCCATAGCTTCCACTCTTAGGCGCCCTTCCCAACTATGCCTCGAATTTTGTAGGGTCCTTCCCAGTTTGGATTTAGCTTTCCTGCGCCTGCTTCTTTCATTGATTGAAAGACTTTTTTGAGGACGAAGTGCCCAATCTTGAAGTACCTAAGATGAGTTTTACGGTTGTAATAACGCTCTATGATTTATGTTTGAGCTGTCATCTGTATCAGTGTTGCTTCTCTCCGTGGTTCGAGCAGGTCCAGATTGGTTCTTAATTCGTTGTCATTTGCTTCCTCCATGGCTGTTGCGAACCTTATGCTTGGTTTGCCAATCTCCACATGTATTAAGGCTTCTGAGCCATAGACAAGTGCGAACGGGGTTTCTCCCGTGGTTGTTTTTGAAGTTGTTCTATATTCCCATAATACCGCTGGTAACTCATCAAGCTAGTTTCCTTTGGCTTTATCCAACCGCTTCTTTAGATTGTTGATGATGACCTTATTCGTTGACTCAGCTTGACCATTAGCCACGGGATGGTATGGCGTTGAAGTGATCCGTTTGATTTGCCAGCTTTCGAAGAATTCTATGATTTGCGAGCCTATGAATTGTGGGCCATTATCAAAAACAATCTCCTTTGGTATCCCAAAGCGGCATATTATGTTTCGCCATAAGAAGATTTTAACTTCCTTTTCTTGCATTTGTTTGAACGCTGCTGCCTCTACCCATTTTGTAAAATAGTCGGTTAGCATGAGCAAAAATCGTACCTGTCATTTTGCTGTGGGAAGAGGTCCCACTATGTCCATACCCCATTTCATGAAATTCCATGGGGATACTATTGGATGCAATAATTCCGCTGGTCGATGCATGTTATTGGCAAACCATTGGCACCTGTCGCATTTGGATATGAAGTTCTCGGCTTCTTCTTCCATCTTAGGCCAATGGTATCCAGCTCTGATTAGGGTTTTCACTAAGGATCTCGCCCCTGAGTGATTTCCACAGTGTCCTTCGTGGACTTCTTTCATCACAAATTTCATTTGGTTAGGTCCGAGGCATTTAGCCAGGGGTCCTCCGAACATCTTGCGATAAAGCGAGTTGCGAATAAGGCAGTACCGTGCAGCTTTGCGGCGAAGTGCTTGAGCTTCCTTCCTGTCTTTGGGTACGGTGCCATTCTGCAAAAAAATTAAGAATTTTGCTTCTCCAGTCCCAGGTTAAGTTGTTGAAAGTTACCTCATTCCTATCCTGGTCGATCATTGAGTGGAATAGTTGGACGACAATTGCATTGTCTTTGTTTGTTACTTATGTGACTGTTGCGAGGTTAGCTAATTCATCTGCTTCTGCATTTTCCTCTCTAGGTATTTGCATTACCTTTCATGTTTTGAATTGTCTTACGAGCTCTCGTGCTTTTTCAAGATGTTGTTGCATTCGAGTCTCTAGAGCGATGTAAGTCCCCTGCATCTGATTTACTACCAGTTGGGAGTCGATGTTGATCACGATTTGCTCGATTGAGAGCTCCCGTGTGAGTTCAAGCCCTGCAATAACAGCTTCGTACTCTGCTTCACTGTTAGTTATAGGATAACACTTGATAGCTTGCCGTGTCTTTTCACCCGCAGGTGATATTAAGACTATGCCTAGGTCGGCACCTTTTATATTTGAGGAGCCATCGGTGAATAGGGTCCATAGGCCCGGATTAGCATCGTTAAAAAGTTGTAACTCTTTTTATACTTCAGGTACAATGTTATTACTAAATTCAGCAACAAAATCAGCTAGTATTTGAGACTTAATTGCAGTCCTAGGCTGATAGATTATTTCATGCTCACTTAATTCTATGGCTCACTTGGCTAATCTTCCTGACAATATGCAAAATATTTCTTAAAGGATATGAAGTCACAACGTAGATTGGGTGACATTGAAAATATGGCCGTAATTTTCTAGATGAAATTATTAAAGCTAAGGCTAATTTTTTCAGATGTGGATATCTAGTTTCAGCATCTAGCAAAGTTTTACTTACATAGTAGATAGGTGACTGCTTACCTTTTTCTTCTCTTACCAGTACTGCACTTATAGCAATTTCTGAAACAGTCAGGTAGATGTACAATCGTTTCCCCTTCTTTTGGCTTTGAAAGCAGTGGTGGTTTCGATAGATAAATCTTCAGATTCTTGAGGGCTTACTGACATTCTTCAGTCCAATCGAACTGATTCTGCTTTTTGAGAACTGAGAAGAAATTAAAACTTTTTTCGGAAGACTTAGAAATAAATCTTCCCAAAGCTGCTATTCTCGGTGTTAGTCTTTAAACTTCTTTTTTATTTGTTAAAATGTCAGGTATTTCTTCTATAGCCTTAATTTGAGCGGGTTTTACCTCTATTCCTCTGTTCGATACAAGGAAACCCAAAAATTTACCTGATTGCACTCCAAAA
Organism: Nicotiana paniculata; assembly: GCA_005239505.1. NCBI lineage: Eukaryota > Viridiplantae > Streptophyta > Magnoliopsida > Solanales > Solanaceae > Nicotiana > Nicotiana paniculata. The sequence goes on along the minus strand of ML335456.1, from coordinate 45,981 downwards.
GCGCATTTTTCTGGATTTAGCTTCATATTATACCTTCGTAAAATATCAAAAGTAGTAGAGAGATGCTGGAAATGGTCTTCTGCTTGTGTTGATTTTACCAACATATCATCAATATAAACTTCCATCGTCTTTCCAAGATGTTCTTGGAACATTTTAGCCACTAACCTTTGATAGGTGGCTCCAGCATTTTTCAAGCCAAAAGGCATAACTTTATAACAGTAAGTCCCTCTGTTTGTAATGAAGAAAGTTTTTTCGTCATCTTAGGGATCCATTTTAATCCGATTATAACCAGAATATGCATATAAAAAGCTTAATAATTCATGACCTGTAGTGGCATCAATCATTTGATCTATATGTGGTAACGAGAATGAATCTTTGGGGCATACTTTATTTAAGTCAGTATAATCTACGCATACTCTCCATTTGACATTCTTTTTAGGTACTACCACGGTGTTAGCTAGCCAGTTAGGGTACGTTACCTCTCATATCGAACCAGTCTTTAAGAGTTTCTGTACCTTTTCGTCACTCACTTGGTTCTTTAATGGTCCTTGATTTCTTTTCTTCTACTTAACAGGTACGAAGGATGGATCTTCATTTAGTTTATGATTCATCACTTATAGTGGGATGCATGTTATATCTGATATATACCAAGCAAAGCAGTCTGCGTTAGCCTTTAAATAATCAATTAACTTACCTCTTCGACTGGGGCCCAGCCTCGTGCCTATATACACTTTCTGTTCAGGCTTTTGTTCAGACAATGGAACAGCTTCGAGCTCTTCCGTAGTTGTTTTGATGTGCTCGTCTTCCTCCGGTTCATGAATGATATCCGGTCTGGAATCTGCATCCGTGTGGTCTAATGCACCTTCCGTGGCAACTTGATTCACCTTCTCGTAAGTATTTTTTTTCGTACCTGTTTTAGCAATAATACCTTCTGTACCTATTTGGGTAGTAATTTCCTCCATGCATGTTTGGGCGGTGTCACCCACTCGGGAGATTCCCTTATCTTGTGATTCTTCCACCTCTATTTTTTTTGTTGTAGTGTACCACGGAGTTTATATTTCTTGCAGTTTGTTGATCGCCTCTAATTTGCTGAATCCCCCATTCAGAGAGGAATTTAATTACATGATGCAAGGTGGAGGGTATTGCTTTCATGGCGTGGATACATGGCCTTCCCACGATTACGTTATAAGCCATGTCAGTATCGATGACTTGGAACTTGGTACTTTTGAGTACCCCCTCAGCATAAGTGCTAAGCTCAATTTCTCCTTTTGTTATAATTGTAGAGTTATCAAACCTTGATATGGCTCGTGCCCTTGGGATTACTTGATTCCTCAATAGCATTTCTTCCACGACTCTTAGAAAAATGATATTGACTGAACTACCTGGATCAATCAACACTCTTTTTACGTTAGTGTCATGAATAAGTAAAGATATTACCAGAGCATCGTTGTGAGGAAGCATTAATCCGTCGATATCTGCATCATTGAAGGTTATATCGTTCGCTTCCAGATTTTCACGAACCCGTTTTCCATGTGTAATTGTGAACTTTGTGGTCGTTTTGCAGACCACTCCGTTTACTTCTTCACCTCCGTGTATCATGTTGACGGTTCATTTTGGAGAAGGAGGCTTTGGGAGCTTCTATTTGTTCTTCATATATGCCTGTTTACCTTTATCATTAAAAAATTCTGTTAAATAGCCCTGTTTCAATAAATTTTCTACTTCACCTTGTAAAAATCTGCAATCCACAGTTTTGTGCCTATGATCGTTATGGAATTCACACCAGTGATCTGGGTTCCTTCTATTTCGATTTGATCGCATATCTTTGGTCCACTTAACCTTGTCTCGCATGTTCCTCAATATTGAGACAAGCTCAGTAGTACTTACATTAAATATATGATCCCCAATTCGGGTATTACCTCTAGGTCGTTCATCTCGATCTTTTCTGGATCTAGATGAGGATGAGACTATGTCTCTTCCTGGTGGTCTATAGTCTGACCTAGTGTTTTCAAACTTGGGACGAATATCACGTCCCGAGGGTCCTAAGTAAGGATCGTACCTATTTTTACCTGATCTTCTATCTGATTCAGGACGTCTGGATTTGGAATGATCTTCATCTCTCGAACGAGCAATGATATCTTCTTCTATTCTGAGTTTAGTACTATACCTGTTATATACATCGTTCCATGTTGTAGCGGGGAATTCTCTTAGACTTTCCTTAAGTCGTCTCGTGGCTTCTGAGCTTTTATCATTTAGGTTGCTTGAAAACTCCATGGCTGCCCAATTATCAGGCACCCTGGGTAA